>VZUI01037162.1:0-46259 GCA_013401135.1 Cettia cetti | reverse complement strand
GCTCCACACCCTCACCCACAGGGCTCAGGCTGGGCTCTCTCTCTGGCAGGGTTTGGGGTTTTTTTGTGCTATCACATTTTTATTTTAATTTTCCTGGTAAAGAACTGTTACTCCCACTCCCACATCTCTGCCTGAAATGCCCTTAATTGCAGAATTGTGATAATTCAGGGTGAGGGGTTCACAGTCTCCATTCCAGTGAAGCTCTGGCTCCCCTGGCAGGCTCCCCTGCCTCTCCACACCAGGACACTTCTCTGACTCACAGAACTCCCGCAGCTTCCTCTGCCTCCGTGGACAGCACAGCAGCTGGCAGATCCAACATCCAGAGCGTGTCTGTCTCCGACAGGAAAATCTCCACCCTCTGCTCCAGCTCTGCTTCTGTCAGGGCTGCTTCCCCCTCCTCCTGCTCAGCTGAAGAACCAGGGGAACAAACAACACCTTTGCTGCTCTAAATTTATACAAAAATCTATCCTGGGGAGCAAACAATACCTTTGCTGCTCTAAATTTATACAAAAATCTATCCTGGAAGTGCTGGAAGGCCCTGGGCTGGCTCAGGGTCCCACCAATCCCAGAATATATCATTTTATATATTAAATTTTTAATTTTTGGGTGTGTTCTTTACCAGACAAGCTCAAAGTTGGGTCTTGTTGAGGTTCTGTTTCATCTAAGCCAGACGTGGTTGTTGATGTGCTGCTTCCATGTGCCCTTCAGGGACAAAAGCAAACAGGAATTCTCTCAAAAAACGAAAAAAAAGTGTTTATTTTCTGGAGGTACTTTGTATTCTTAAGTCATTTTTAACATATATTTGCTCCTGGTTGATATCCCAGCCCCTGGGATTGTCCTTTGGAACAGCCAGCCTGGGATCACAGCAAAGAAACCAATCTCTTCATCTCAGAAATCAATGCTTACAACTGTAATTATAAATTGTAAATAATTACAATTAATCCTTGCATTTTGATAATGCTGTGGCTCAGGATTTTTCATTTACAACACCAATAATTATTTCCTTCTTTCCATGACTTAATTGAGTTTGTCAGCCCAAAGTCCACTGACTTTTGTTTTTTCCCCTCTGTGCTGTAGGTTTGTAAATGAAAGTGTAGTGAAACATAATTTAGGAGTTTTAACTCCAAATTTTTTTTTTGTTTAAGTGCATTTTTAGAGATGGATGCACATAATCACACAGAGGTAACTTGCTTAAATATTATTAAAGCAGAGGATTCTTATTATGTTAAACATATTTTGATAGTTTAACTGATTTTTTAATATTTTAATTTGGTATTTTGATTTGTATTTTTTATAATTTTGCATAAAGGGTTGTTTAAAACAGATAAAATACTTTTATTTAAAACTTTTCTTGCCTGGGTAGAGCAGCCTTTGGGTCTGGATGGAAGAGGGGATGGGGTGTCACATTCTTCCCCTCCTCATCAAAAACCTGAAGGAAAATTGAAATAATCAGGATCATTTCCTTGTGTTCCCACCCAAGGAGGGGTTTGCATTCCTGCTTTCCTGCAGGGAGCAGCTCCAGTTTGCTGGAATTCTTTGGGAAAAGCCACATTCCTGTCACTCTCAGACCCCTTCCTCTTCTCCCTGTGGCTTTTCCTCCTCATTTATTCCAGAACGACCACCAAGGGTGAATTATTGATCCTGATTAATCCAGTCCAATTAACAGAGCAGCCAAATAAATGAGATGAACAATCTTTTTAATGGTGGTGTTTAGAATATTTGAGTGCAGGAAGGTCTGTGAGGTGCCTCAATGATTCCCAGGTTACGTTTAGGGAATGTTCTGGATTTTGGGGTGAAGACAGCAGCTGCTCCAGTAACAAATCTCAGATTAGAAATGTTAATTATTCAGATTAGAAATGTCAATTCTTGTCAAGCTGGGGCTGCTCCATCCCTGGAAGTGTCCAAGGCCAGCTTGGAGCAGGGATCTTTGGAGCTCCCTGCCCTTGGGAATGGGATGAGCTTGGAGGTGCAACCCAGCCATTCCAGGGTTTCTGTCATCCTTCCTGCAGGTGGATTTGGGGCTCTTCCCACCTTTCCCAAGGGTGCCCAACCCAACCATTCCAGGGCTTTTTGGTTCTTCCTGTAGATGGAATTTGGGCTTTTCTCACTTTTCCCAAGTCAACTATTCCAGGCTTCCTGCAGATGGAATTTGGGGCTCTTCCCATCTTTCCCAAGGGTGCCCAACCCAACCACTCCAGGCTTCCCACAGGTGGATTTAGGGTACTTCCCACAGATGAATTTAGGGTTCTTCCCACTTTTCCCAACCCAACCATTCCAGGCTTCCCACAGGTGGACTTGAGGCTCTTCCCACCTTTCCCAACCCAACCCAACCATTCCAGGGCTTTTTGGTTCTTCCTGCAGGTGGATTTGGGGCTCTTCCCACCTTTCCCAGGGTTTCCCAACCATTCCAGGGCTCCATGGTTCTTCTCTCAAGTGGATTTGGGCTTTTCCCACCATTCCCAACCCAACCATTCCAGGGCTCCATGGTTCTTCTTACAGGTGGATTTTGGGCTCTTCCCACCATTCCCAACCCAACCATTCCAGGGTTTTTTGGTTCTTCCTGCAGGTGGATTTTGGGCTTTTCCCACTTTCCTCAACCCAACAATTCCAGGCTTCCCACAAGTGGATTTGGGGCTCTTCCCACCTTTCCCAACCCAACCATTCCAGGGTTTCTGTGATCCTTCCTGCAGATGGAATTTGGGGCTCCTCCCACCTTTCCCAGGGGTGCTCCTGCATCATCTCACCTGCACAGCTCCCTGGCTGCCCACCAGGGCCCCCCTCAGTTTGGGTTTTCCCTGGGAAGCCGTGGAACTCCTCCGGGAATTCGGGGCTTTGCTGGCTCCAGCACCTCCTGCTGCTGCTGGCCCTGCCCTGGAATCACCACGTCAGCATATTTATAGTTATCAATTAGCAAATTTAATACGAAATTTAATCATATTTAGTGTTAAATTATATTTATTAATCATATAAAATATCAAATTTAATACAAAATTAAATACTAAATTATATTCATTAAATTATATAAATTATCAAATTTAATACTAAATTAAATTCAATGTAGTACTAAATTATATTTATTAATTATCTAAATTATCAAATTTAATACGAAATTAAATTAAATTTAGTGCTAAATTATATTCATTAAATTATGTTAAATTATCAAATTTAATACTAAACTAAATTAAATTTAGTATTAAATTATATAAATCATCAAATTTAACACTAAATTAAATTAAATTTAGTACTAAATTATATTTATTGAATTATATAAATAATCAAACTTAATACGAAATTTAGTATTAAATTATATTTATTAAATTATTTAAATTATCAAATGTAATACTAAAGGTTTGACCATTGTCTTGTTGTCATTCCCAATTTATTATAATGGATTATATTCTACCAGTTGTTGTAAAGGATGTAAACCATTGATAAGAAAGAATTTTTTCCATTTCTTATATATTATAATTGATTATATATTGCCAATTATTTTAAGGGATCTAAACCACTTCATAATCAATAAAATAATAAAGGATTTTAATATTAATTTAGCTATCATAAACTAATATATATTATGACAGATTATAGAATGTAATTTGTTATGTATTATCATTTATTATGTATTACCAATTATTTTAAGGGGTGTAAACCATTTATAGTCCAAGATTGTGGGATTGCAGCCATTTATTGATTATAATTTATTATAGAATTCATTATATATTAATAATTATTTCAAAAGATTTTACCATTTATAAGGAAGGACTGCAGCCATTTATTATAATATATTGTATATGATAATTAATTACATGTTACCAATTATTGTAAAGGATTTAGACCATTTATAAAAAGGGCTTTTGACTATTTATTTGTTATAACTTCTTACGCCTTATAATTTATTGTAGAATATAATTTATTGTAGAATATAATTTATTATATATTACAATTAATTATCTATTACCCATTAGTTTAAATATCTAGGCCAATTATAATAAAGGCTTTTAACCATTGATTTATTACAATTTATTATAGAAGATAATTTATTACAATTATAATTCATTAAATGTTACCCTTTATTTTAAAGAATGCAAACCATTTATAATAAAGAAATTTTTCCCATTCATAAATTATAACTAACGGCCTATTATAATTGATCCTGTATTATAATTTATCATCTATTCCCAGGCATTTTAAAGGCTTTGAAGCCTTTTAATTTCAATAACGCTGAAGCTTCAGGCCCGATCCGCTCTCACTCACGGCGGAGGCCGCGGCCCGGCGGGGCCCGACATGGCGTCGCGCCGTTACCGTGGCAACGCCGCCCAAGACGCGGCGCGGGGATTGGTCGCCAGCAAAGGCGCCGCCGATTGGTCGCTGCGCGGCGCGCGGGCCGCGCTGTGCTCGCGGCCGCAGCCCCGGGCCGTCCCCGGGCCCCGGTTCGGGTCCCGCCCCCGCCCCGTGTCACCGAACCAGCGCTGCCCGTGGCACCGCCCCGCCGGCGGCTCGGCCTTCCCGCGGGGCTGCAGCGCCTCGCTCGGGGGGGGATTCACCCCTGAGTCAGCAAAGTCGCGCCCGCCGCTTCTTTCGGCGCCGCCCGCGGGGACCGTGTGAGGGTTGGGGATGCGGCTCCTCGGCGGGGGCGCCGGGCGTGCGTGAGGCGCGCGGCTCTGCAGGGGCACGGCCCAGGCGTTTAACACAAGGCAGGGCCGCGGTGTCCTCGCTGTGACACGGCCGCGATGCCCGACGTGCGCGCCGGGCGCTGCCCAGCGCCGGCCCGGGGACAGCGCTGAGCCGGGCAGGTGAGGCACTGGGGCTGCAGGGAGGACGCGGTGAATTACCGCTGGTTCCGGATGTTTGCTCTGTTTATTTGGGGTGTTTTTTTCGGGTTTTATGTTTAACCTAGAGCTGTTATTGTGTCACCCAAGAGCCTCACGCCCAGCAAGAGCCCCCGTTCCCCGACGACCCCCGTTCGCCTCACGGCCGATGAGATACCCCCCGCGCCTCTGCGGCTCCCCGCGTGAGTACGGCGGCCGCGGCCGGGCCGGAGGGGGCGAGCGGCACGGCGGAGCGGGGCGGTGATGCGGAGCCGGTGCCGGCGGCGGGTGGGGCCGGAGGGGACTCGGCACCGTGAGGGGCCGCGGCGAGCGGAGCCCCAGCACCGGCCGGGGCGTGGCCTGGACATTGAATGAGCTCGGAGGGGGCGTGGCCTGCGCGTGATTGCCATGTGAGGGGGCGCGGCTTGCTCCTTGAGTGACGCGTGGGGGCGTGGCTTGTGCCCAACGACATATATGGGCATGAGGGGCCGCGGCGGCCGCGCCTCGGCGGGGCGGAGGCGTGGTCTTCCGCTTTGAGTGACAGCTGGGGCGTGTGGCCTCGGTGACAGGCGAGGGGGCGCGGCCTGTGTGCTTTGATTGACGTGTAAGGAGGTGGCCTTAGACTTTGAGTGACGGACGGGGCCTTGCCTATGCATTGAGCGACAGGCGAGGGCGTGGCCAATCCCCAAGTGACAGGAAGGGGGCGCGGCCTCCGCCCTGATTGACAGCTTAGACCAGCGCTATATAGCACGCGAAGGGGCGTGTCCTCCCATCGACCGACAGCCGAAGTGGGCGTGGCCTCTAATGACTGACAGCCGCGCGCGCGCACCCTGCCCGCTTCCCGCGGTGCGCGGTGACGTCGTGCGTAACGTGGCCACGCCCCTCCCGCCCCGCCGCCGCTCCCGGTCCCGTCCCCGCCGCTCCCGCCGCTCCCACCGGGACCCGGCGGCGCTTCCCGGCGATGTGACCCTTTCCCGGTAACACCAGCGATCATGGCTGAGGTGAGAGTGGCGGGGGCCTGCCCGGGAACTTGTTGCGCGGGGCCGTAAGTTTGTTGTGGGGACCGGAGGCCCGCGGGCACCGGCGGTGCCGCCCGTTCCCCTCAGGGGCCTTCAGCCCCCCGGGACGGCTCCGAACGGAGCCGTCCCGGGGGGCTGAAGGCCCCTGAGGGGAGCGGGCGGGACCGAGCGCGGCGCCTCCCGGTTTTTATAGTACCGCATATGCTAAAACATCGCTTTATTTCCTTTAAATATCTTTTTTTGTAGTCGTTAAGACAAAGGGGAATTGCTTAAAAGGTAACGCGGTATCCTGGCTTTCTCGTGGAATTCCCTGGATTTGCGGGGAGTGGAGCGGTGGGGGGGTTATTTAGGGATAATGGGAGTTGTGTTGTGGGATGTAAAGGGGATGTAATATGATAATGATAGGGAAATAATGGGGAAATTGGAGAAAAGCCTGTTTATCGCAGTGTTGGGTTGGATTTGCCCATCCCCGTAGGATCAGCTCTTTCCCTTTTAGGAGGGGAATTGGGTGTGATGAATGGATATTCCATTAAGTTTTCCTCTAATTATCCCCAGATCCCAATCTGGGGGCTGTTTGCTGCTCCAACAGTATTGACAAACGTGTCAGAAACGAAAATATGAAAAGTATGAATTGGAAAAGTAAATTTGGTGGGACAGGTGTTGCTTCCAGGGCAAGCTAGAAGTGTCAAGATTCAATTTTACAGATGAAACTTCTCCCCTTGAAATTCCTGACTGTATGGGGATTTTTCCTTAAATTATTTTCTCTTTTCCTCCGAAACCAAAACTTTAATGGAGCAGTCTTCCTGTTGTTGGGACAACACGTCCTGAGCTAATCTTAGAAGTTCTAAGAACCTGCCTGGGTGGTTTTATATCTCGAGAGGGAATCACAGGTCTGATCCCCAAAAACGTGGATATTAAACTCCTTCCTTCTACAAAGCTGGAGAGACAGTGGGGCTTTTGCCGTGAGCATTCAGGATGTTTGGTTGGAGTTTTTGTCCCTTTTGTTCATTTTTTTTTTCCCCGTGAATTAACCCCAATATCCCGTGCTACTGGCGGTGTTCCGCTGTGGGGTGGCGTCCTGCTCGGTGTCACATTGTCACAGCGGTGCCAGCCCCGGGGTTTGTGTGCCCGGGGCAGGGAAATCCCGCTGGGATGTGCAGCACGGCTGGCTCTTCCCTTTGGGATGTTGCTCAGTGTCGATATCACAGAGAGGAACAGGGGGGTTTTTTTTGTCTTTGCTTTTTTGGAGGTGAATTCTTTGTGGTGTTTTGGCCTCTGTGTTTTAGTGAAGGGGCAGGGGGAGCGTTTGAAACTAAATTTAAAACTAAATCCTGCTGCAGGTTTGCTGAAGTTAGGATTGCTTCTGGATGGCATTCCTTCTCCTCGTGGCTCCTGGCAGGAACAGCGCTCTCTGCAATGATTATGGAAAAAATTGACTCCCAAAATCTCGGGATATTCCTTGTGGAATGGATCCACAGGGATCATGGAGTCCAACAGGCCCATGCTGCCTGATAGGAGATAAATGGGATAGAAATGCTTTGGACATGATAAAACTTAACCCAGGAAAATGAAGGGATAAGAATTCTCCACTTGTAAAAGCAGAAAACTCAAATTTGATCCGCCTGTGGATGAGCTCAGGAGCAGCAGCAGCCCCTGGAGTTCATGCCCAGGCAACTGTTGCATCTGCATGGAGAAACAGTAATAATTTAAGGGGTTTAACCAGGAGCAAGGTCCTGGATACAGTTTTTGTCCCTGCCCATGGCAAAGAGTTGGAACTGGGTGGTCTTTAGGGTTCCTTCCAGCCCAAACCTTCCCAGGATTTTATGAATTTAGGGAGCGGAGTGGGAATTCTCCTTAGCATGGCATTTCCTCATGGCTCTGGTGCCAGCCACCTGCCTGGAGGAGCTGCAGATGATCAGAATACGGATGGGAAGGTGCCAGGCTGATGGTTCCTGCCCTCTTTGCCATCCTCTCCCAGTGGAAAACCTCGTGCTGAGTGTTCTGAAGGGATGCCCAGGAGCTCATCCTTCCCTCAGGAATGTTCCTGAAGCGTTGTGGTGCAGAGAATCGGCAGCAGACACAACCCCCAAAGCCCAGCAGAACTCTGAAACTTGTTGAGTTGCACAGGAAGGCTCTTGAGAAAGCAGGGCTGGAGGCCAGAAAGTGAAACTAAACTCACCAAAAGTGCTGCTTCACTTTTGCAGAAACAATTTGAATACAGGACAGACAAAGGGGAAAAAAAATATTTTGAATATATATTAAATTTGGGATAAATAACTTGTGTTAGGGCTCTTTTTACTTTTACATGATTCCTTATACTCCAGCATGTCAGGAGTTTGTTCCAGGCATGAACTGGAGAGAAAATATCTCTAACTTAGGATCTGAAGCTTTGTGACTGTTACAATATCCTGCATTAAGCTGCTTACAGAGTGGTTTTGGTGGAGGGAATGCTGATACACACAGATTTTCTCCAAAATAAGTATTTTAATGCCTCCTGAGAAGAAAAGATTGGGGCTGAAAAGCTTGATTAGCAGCTGAAAGAGAATGGTTTTTTGTTAACTCAGCCTTTATAATGTTGGAGTGAAATGTAAGTGAGAGAATGAGATCTTCTGATCCCAAAACTGGAAGAGCTGGGCTCAGACTTTTGTGTTGAACAGAGGCAGCTCAGTACCTGCTGTAACTTCCAGAGTGCCCAATTCCTGCCCTTCCTTTTGTTCCAGGAAGGGATGCACCAGTCAGCTTGCTGCAGGCACTTGCCAGGATCCTGAGCATGCAAAACTAAAGGGAAAAAAAGATGAGGGTTTGGGGTTTTTGTTGCTCTTCGGTGAATTTGGAGGAGCACCAGGGCTGCTGCATGGGGAAGAGGCAAGGTGGGAGCATTGGGGATTAAATATCCCTGATTTTTGGTAGGCATAGCTTGGAATGAGCTGCAGGCTGGTTTGGTAGTGGGTTGAGGTGATCTGACAGGTCCTGAAAGGGGAGATCCTGCTCCTCCTGCTGCTTTTGTGTCATGTCCCTGAACTTGCAGGAGTTGATCCATCTCTGGCTGAGAACCTAAAAGCTTCCTGCAGGGAAAGATCCTGCAGGAGCTGGAGTGGGGCAGCAGGAGCAGCAGATCCCCAGGAGGCTCAGGGGGCCCTGGTGGCTCTGCACAGGTCCCTGCCAGGAGGGGACAGCCACGGGGGTCCCAGGGAACAGGGGGAACGGCCCAGGGGAGGCTCAGCTTGGATTTTTGGGAAAATTCCTCCTGGAAAGGGTTTCCAGCCCTGGCAGAGCTGCCCAGGGCACTGGTGGAGTCCCCATCCCTGCAGGGATTCAAAATCCCTGTGGATGTGGCACTTGGGGACACGTGGCAGTGCTGGGAATGGTTGGACTCGATGGGATTGGAGATGTTTTCCAACCTAAGGGATTCCCCTCACCATGGAACATGATTCCTGTTTCTCCCAAACCTCCAGCAGGCAGCTGAGCAGCTCCTTGTGGTTCTCACCCACAATCTCTGAGGTTCCTCAATTTTCTGACTTGCTGAAATAAGAACTTAAAAGTTTTGCTTCTGCAGAGTGAATTTCTGAGGGGTTGAAAATCTGGATTTGCATTTTATGGTGTTGGGAAAGTATGGGAAGGAGCAGGAGCTGTCTTGGAGCAGGAGCTCTCCTGTGGTGTCAGTGCACAATTAAATGTCTCAACCTAATTTGAGTCCCCTGTAATGTTTTCAAGTTTGTGAAAGTTTTGTTGTTTTCAACCAAAAAATCAGTTTATTGACATTATATGCTTTAAGAAGTCATTTATAAATTCCTATTGCCTGGAAAAACTCCCTTTTATTCAATGGTCTGCTTCTTTCAGCTGAAGAATTTTAAACTTTGGGAATGTCACTGAATTCTGTTTCCAGATTTTGAACATTACTTTCTGGTTTCTATTTTGAAGCAGTTTCAGGACAGAATGCTGAAGGAGTTTGTGATCTGATAAATGTTCTTAACAACCTTTTAACATTCTTGGTGTTTTTATTGAACTAAGGTGTAGTAGGAAGCAGCAGTAAAGTTCACACAGTCGCTGATGTGTTTGCAAATTGAGATGTTTGAACAGTCAGAGTTTCCGAGGTACAGAACAAGGTCAAAATAGATTAAATCTGGGTTTCCTACTGATCTAAATCACAATTATAATCAGGGATTGACATCAGTCAATCATGTATTTCCTGGTTTGATCTTAGCTGTAACTAATTGGGGGTTTTGTGTCATTTTGAGCAGTGTTTGCAGAGTACTGCACTGAGGTACCAGTGAACCTAATGGAGAGCTGGGAATTCTGCTTTTTCCCTTCCTTGGTGAGGGAACAAACCCCAAAGTGGTTGATTATAGGCACTGAATGGATTCCCTCAAGGGAATTGCAGGCAATACACTGACACTCTCCCTTTCTAATCTTAAAAACTTTGAATTATTTTGTCCTAATAGAAGAATTTTGAGGATATTTTTTACATGTGATAAAACATTGATGTTTGTGAGCTTCCAGTCAGGACTTCAAGTCCTTCCTGACGCAGCAGAGGGATTTAGGCTGGAATTGTTCTAAACTTGTTTCTTTTTGAGCTTTTCCTGGCCAGAAGCCCCAGGCTGCATTAATATTTCCCTCCTAATCCATTCACGTCACAAATTGTCCATAGGAATGTTTCCTTGTGGTGCCTGGCATATGACTGTGGCTGGTTTCTTCTGGAATTCTGTAGCAGGATCCCATCACCCCTTAGAATCCCAGTTTTCTTAGCATGATATTTTTAGATTATTACAAAAAGTTAAGGAAGATGCTGGAGTGCCAATAAATGGGAAATGGGGGGGTGTGGGATTCAGGTAGGGCAGGTGGAGTTCTGCTTGCCTGTGGTGTGGTGCTCCACGATTCTCTTGGAATGGGAAGTTCTCCTGGTGAAGCTGCAGGGAGCATCATGTCCCATCAGCCAAAGCCTTCCCTTGGCTGCAGCTGCCTCCTTCCAGCACTTCCCTGAGCACCCAATCCCTGGGGAGAATCCCTGCAGGCTGGTTCTGGAGAGGGGCCTTGGACAGAACCTCCTTTCCCCATCCTGCATTCCCTGTCCCTTGCTGTGAGTGGGCCCCCCGAGAGCTGCAGGAGCTCCCCTTGGGGGGGATTTCAGGCTGGGATGGAGCTGGGTGCTTCAGGGCTGGGATCCAAGGGGGGATCAGCTGCTGTCCCAGCACCCTGATGTCACTGTCACCTGTCTGTCCTGCCCTGTCCCCACCTGGCAGGGCCTGAAGGGGCTCCAGGAGAGCTGCAGAGGGGCTGGGGACAAGGGACACAGGGAATGGCTGCAAGCTGGAAAAGGGGGGGATTTAGGTGGATATTGGGGAGCAATTCCTGGCTGGGAGGGTGGCAGCCCTGGCACAGGTGCCCAGATTTGCTGTGGCTGCCCCTGGATCCCTGCAGTGCCCCAGGCCAGGCTGGAGCAGCCTGGGACAGTGGAAGGGTCCCTGCCCTGGCAGGGATGGATTTAAGGTCTCTTCTCTGGACTAAACACCTGCAGCTCTCTCCAAAATCTCAAACCTCAGCATTGTGGGGTGATTGGGGGTGGAAGGGAGCTCGGGGGGTCTCTGCTCTGACATTCTCTGCTCTGGGCTCTCCCAGGCTTGCTCAGGGCTCTCTCCAGCCTGGGCTTGAAAAATTCCAAGGAAAAAACGCTGGGAAAAGTCCTCTTGATCCAGGGAGGGAATGGCCAGGGCAGGGCAGCTTTGCTGAGGCAGGAGCTTCAAGGCTTTGATGTTCACATTTGGGATCTGTGAGTTCAGACATTGTCTTCTGGAAGGACAGGAATTTTCTCATTTAGCCAGCAAAGTAAAAATCCGTGGATGTAAAGGCTTCCATTTGAGGGATGTCACTGCGGTTTGGGCTGTGCAAGTGTTCATGTGTAGAACTGGAAGAGAGGACCAGAAATGTTTTTTTTCTTTTTTCCTTGCTTCAATATGTTGCTATTTTCTCTCCAAGATAAAAATGTGGCTTTTTTTTATTTTTTATTTTTTTTATTTTGCAAGTTAATTTGTAACACAACACACAGAGAGGGGCAGGCTGGGACTGTAGCCTTCCTCTTAAGGAAAGGGACACATTCCCTCTGGAATAAAAGATGTTATTCCCTATTTCACCCAGTTCTTTTCTCCAGGCTCAACTCACAGGAGAGTTTATTAACTTTGGGATATTTTCCTTGTTGCAGAGTTCAAGACCTGAACAAATTGATGGGCTTGTCAGGCATATTGCTATCAATACAAAGAGAATTTAATTCTAGTTTTTAACTGGTTTATGTAACACTCCAAGAGCTATTAAAGATAACTGAGTCAATTTGGACAGGATGTGTATTTGTCTTGTAGACACTGCAGATTATTCTGCAGATTTTAAGGTTTTTCATTATTCATCAGTTCTGTTGCACAGTGTGAAAGGTGTCAGCACAGAGAACAGTTCTGTGGGTAGGGGTGAAGCTGTGCAGTGTCCTGGCCCTCCTGTTCAGGTGTTTTTGCTGTAGGGGAAAGAGAGAAAGCTCAGTGCATTCCACTGGAGCATCCCAGTCCATCCCAAGTGCTGGAGTGAGAGCTGGGCCTCTCCTGCCAGTGGGCAGCACTGGAAAGGCCTGGGATCAACCCTGCAAGGCTGGAGCCTCCTGGAGGCTGCCTGCATGGGGTGAGCTGTCCCAGGCAGTGCCAGCCCCAGGGATGGATGAGGCACGGCCCAAACTCCAGGGAGGTGTTTTAGGGGAATGCTGTGGATGTTCCCATGGCTGGCACATCTCTGCTGCATTCTGCTCTAGGATCTGTCCCATCTATTCCACATCCAGGGAATGTAAGGAATGGGATCTGTCCCATCTATTCCATATCCAGGGAATGTAAGGAATGGGATCTGTCCCATCTGTTCCACATCCAGGGAATGTAAGGAATGGGATCTGTCCCATCTGTTCCACATCCAGGGAATGGATGGGATGGGATCTGTCCCATCTGTTCCATATCCACACCTGGGGAATGGATGGTCTGGGATGTGTCCCATCTGTTCCATATCCTACTGGAATTATATTGGATGTGATCTTCTGGCTGGCTGTTGCTGCAAGTGTCCCTAACCCTGGGAAGTGCTGTCCTCCCTGAGATTCCTGCAGATCCCCCTGGAATAGAGCAGTGGCGTTCCTGCAGTGCTGATGGTTTGGGGCTCAGTGTCTCCTTCCCCTCTTTCCGTGGGTTTGTGTCCTTCACCCCTCGGGGCTGGGCTCTCCTTGGAGTTGCTCTGGAGCAGTAAGAGACCTGCTCCTCAGTGTGTCCATGCAGCAGGAATCCCTGGTCACTGGAGCTTTTCCTCATTGTCCACGAATTTGGAGTTCCTGGATGGTTTTTCATCCCTCTGAGCTCACACAGACCGTTCACTGTTTCCTTAGCTGATGGTGCAATTCCAGAGCAATTGCAGCGTGGATTGCCTGTGGATTGTCAGTATCCCGTGTTTTTCTCTCCCATTATCCTTTGATAGGTAACAACTCTTTGTTCCCAGAGTGCCCTTGAGGCAAAAAGTGCTTTGTGCTTCCCTGGGAGTGGCTGAGCAGAAAATGAAGATCCACCGAAGAACAGGGCTGGCCTTTTCCCAGGAATTCCTGTTGATGATCCTTAGCCAGTGGCAGGAGATTTTCAGCATTAAATGTCCCCAAAGCCATCAGTTGTACCCTGGGCAGAGGGAGGCACGGGATGGGACTGACCCAGCCTTGCAGGCGTTGTCTTGGAGCACCAAAGGCTGCTCCTTCACCTTCTGTGCTGCCCACCGAGGGCTTTTCCTGCTCTCCCTTTCCCACAGCTCCAGCCTCAGGGCGGTGTTCGAGCACACCAGGCACTGGCAGAGCCCGGGTGAGGCCCGGGAGAGGCTGCAGAGGTGCTGGGGATGGGGCTGCTGGCCCAGCAGAGCTGAGGGCGGCGCTGGCACGGGTGGCACAGGCACAGCAGCCGTGGCAGGAGGTCAGGGAGCTGCCTGTGGCAGCAGCTGGGCATTAATAAAGATGAGCTGGAATGTGACACTGCTTGGAGCTGGAAATAGAAGCTGGGAATGATTGGCAGCTCATCCCAGGCTGGAAAGCCAGGAAATGCAGACAGGAGAATCCACGGGCAGGGCAGATGCCATTGGCAAAGCTTGGGAGAAGGAACACAGAGCCAGAGGCTGCCTTGGGGCTGGATTTTGGAGTCTTGGCTCCCTGAACTCCCATCATCCCTGCTCTATAGCCTGGTTTTCCTTCTGAATTGAGGCCTTTCCCCAGAACTTCCCTTCCCAGGTTGGAGCTGAGGTGAATCAGCCCCTTGGTGCATGGAGCAGCCAGAATTCCCCATGGATCACCACAAAATCAAGACTGGCACTATTGATTTATAAATACCTTTCCAACTGAGACCTTCACAAAACTCCTTTGTTACATCAAAAATCACCCAGGGAAGCAGGGAACATTTTGGAAAGAGGGTTTTTTTTTGGCAAAGTGAGCATTAATTTGTGTAAGGCTCCCAGTAACAACACGTTTCAATGGCTTTAATAATGGCTATTCCTTCATTCCATGAGGAATTCTCATTGTGGTTTGGGATTCCTTAAAAAAATGCAACCCTGAATTGAAGGAGAACAGGAAATTTGTGCTCAGCTTCAAGTGGGAATCATTTCTTTTAAACTGGGACTCACTGGCAGTGAAATCTGGGATATCCCTGGCTTCTGGAAAGGGGGATTTGTACCTGGAGTTACCTCAGAGCTAAAGCTTCACTAATTTTAATTTAAAAGGAGTTCTAAGATGGTATTTGCAGAATTTTTTTGTTTACTAAGGAAAATATTTTATCCCTCATAAATAATATAAATGAAATAAATATAAATAGAAATTTTATCCCTCATAAATAATATAACTGGAATAAATTCTCCTCAGGCCTTTCCAGGCCTTTAAATCCAGCTCTGTTCCTTGGAGGGCGGAGTCATTTCTGGAATAATTTTTCATTGTGGAATTAAGGTTGGAAAAGACTTTTTAAGCTCATGGAGTCCATCCCATAATCAGCAGCAGCACCAATCCATGTCCCCAAGTGCCACCTCCAGCAGGGTTTGGGCACTTCCAGCTTTGCTGATTCCAGCCCTTTCCTGAGCAGCTGTTCCAGTGAAGAAAAGGGGAAACTCTCCATGGCTTTTTTTTTTTTTTCCCCTGGCTTGGGAAAATTGAATTTATTTGGTTTCCAACCCATGATTGCTGCAATAAAGGCATTAAGGCTTTGTTAATTTGTATTAATGATTGCATATTGCATTCTATTAATTACCCAGGTTTATCAGACAAACAAAACACCAAATAAAGACCAGTCCTTGCTGGCTGATCCTGATATTCAGCTCCAGTAAGACTGGACTCTGGAATTTGTTAAGATAATCTTTGCAAATAAAGACTTTTTTTGGGCGTAGCGATTAGCAAAACTTCCCCTGGTGTTGTGCAAGGATCTGCAAAAATGTTTGTGGTGTTTACCCACTTAATGTGAATTTCTCTGGGAATCCTGAGGGGCTCCAGGAGAGCTGGAGAGGGACTTTGGCAAGGGATTCAGTGTTTATATTCTGTATTTTCCTTATTCTGGACACATTTTGTGTTCATTTATACATTGGATACTCCCACAAAAGGGAGGCAGACGTGTAAGTGAAATTATTCCCTAAGAAAGTCTCTTTCTTCTCACTTTGAAGAGCTTTTGATATAAAAGAACTTCAAATTAGACAGATTTTTTTTTTTCAATGTTAGATTTTGCTTTGCTGCGTCACTAGGCCGAGTTGAGAAGGAAAATCCTTTAGAAAATCCAAGTTTTTCCTTGAGGACAGCATTATATATTAATTAATATAACAATATCCACGGTGCCAAACAATATCTGAGTTTGCAGGAGGTGACAGGAGCACCACAGGGAAAATTCAGCTTTCCTAACTTGGAAATAAACACTTCATTACTCTGTGCCTGAAAAGAGTGGAAACATTTGCTTGAATTATCCAAACAAATGAGCTTTGAATGGCTGACATGCAAATTCCCCCCCCAGGAGGTTAAAGATTGGCAAAGGGATAAGCAAGGGAAAGCAGGATTTTATGAAAGAATTTGTTTGTGGAGGTTATAAAGACCAGGTTACCAAATTTTGGGCTGAAGAGAAGCTCTGGTACGTGGCTTATTGGGGAAGTCTCATTTTCTTCATCTCAAAAATTGTATTTTCTGGTGGTCTTGATTAAGATTGTTGATTTTTCCTTTATTCTATAAGGAATTCTTGTTATGATTTGGGATTTCTTTTAAAAGTGTGTCCCTGAATTGAAGGAGAACAGGGAATTTGTGCTCAGCTTTAAATGGAAGAATAATTCCCCATAACCTGGGACTCACTGGCAGTGGAATCTGGGATATCCCTGGGTTGTGGAAAAGGGGATTTATACCTGCAGTTACATCACAGCTAAAGTATTAAAAGTTAAAGTATTCTTTTCCTTGGTGCTTTATTTATAAATTACTACTTATAAATATATTTTTTCTGCAGTGAGTTGTTCTGTATCAGCTGAACAATTTGATTTATACAGGTTCAACATAGCAAAAATAATTTCTTTTCTTTTTTTTTTAGCCTTCTGTTGAGTCTTCAAGCCCAGGTAAATATTTTTTTAATAATTTCCAAGGGTTTTGGCATCCTGTGAGTGGAAAAACTTTCCAGGACTTCCTTCAGCTGGATTGTTGTTGCCTCTTGAGATTTTATTTCTTTCAGAGAAATAATTAATTGCTTCATAATTAAACCTTAGAGTCACTCCTCCCTGTCACACCCTTAGTGTGGGGGCAAGGTTTGGAAAATGGAATTTAAATTTTCCAGAGGAAAAAATGGGGGGAAATATGAGCAGGGTTGGAATTAAGGGGGAAAATATGAGCAGGGTTGGGATTAAAAATGAGAAAAGGGGGAAAATATGGGCAAGGTTGGAATTAAAAATCAGAAATTGCTGAGTGACATCTGCCAAACCATTCCTACTTTCGTTGCTTTGTCATTGTCACCAAATGGAACCAAAGAACTGGGGGAAAAAAATTCAGAAATAAAATCTGCAGAACTGGGAAACTTGGTCATTTGCACTTTGGAAAAGGCATTTTTTGTCTTTGCAGTTGTAAATGAGGAAGGTGCCCGAGAATAAAGGAGTTTTTATTTGATGAGTTTATTTATTTAGAGCTGGACTGAGGCAGGTTTGTGATTCTTTCAGAGTGAACTGATCCCAAATTGAATTTTCCAGACATGATGTGCAGGAAGAGGGGCCTGGTCCTTCCTGCCAGGATCTCCCCCACAAAGGAAATTGCCCTCAATAATCAACCAAAGACAAAGGAACCAGGGGACAATAATTTGAATTTTTGCTCCCAGTTCCGCTCCGAGCGTCACCTAAAGAAACAAATTAAAAACTCCAACTCTGTGAGGCTGTGATGGAATTAAAAACCTTGTTGGGAATGTTTTCCCCCAGGAGGTTCAGCAGCATCTGATGACCATGAGTTTGACCCATCAGCTGATATGCTGGTGCACGACTTCGATGATGAGAGGACATTAGAGGAGGAGGAAATGATGGAAGGAGAGACAAACTTCAGATCTGAAATCGAGGATCTTACCAGGGTAGGTGGCCTGAGGGAAAACCCAAACCAGCCTCACAAAAGGTGCAGGTTTGGGATTTAAAAAAAAAAAAAAAAAAATCACTCTAAACCCATTAATAAATTAATAAAGAGAAGGGGAAAGGGCTGAATGAATTTACCAGAAATTGGGGGAAATAAATGGCACATAAATATTAATAATGTGCTCAGTTAGCTTCTTTTTGCATCTGTAGGATTTGCATTTTAGAAGTAGTATCAATTAAAATATCATCTGACTAAACTTGTGTGTTCCAATTGCACCTGAGTAGCGCTTGTAGGTTTTTATTTTAAAACAAAACCCCTCATAATTCACTTTTCTTGTGCATTTTGATACAAATATCTGTCTAATCTAGTGGAGCACCCAGAAACATCTTCATTTAAAGGAAGATGCAGATTCAATGATGTCCAAACCCTATTTAGCATGAATGATTATGCCAATAACACTTTAAATTAATTTAGTGCATTTAATCAATATTTCCAGTGTAAATGCTAATTTCTTTCTGGTAATTCCAGGTTCTGCTGTCACTTTTGTATTGTCTTCAATTATTTCTCAGGGCAGGAATAATATTCTTAAATTACCAAGTAGGTTCATTATAAATGCAAAGTAATTTAGATCCTGTCTGTGGCCTTGTTGGCCTCCAGAACAGATCATTAATGATTCACAGATGAATATTTGATGCACAAATCCTTTTTAGCTTAAGTGATTCTGCCAATAGGACTTGAAATTAATTTACTCCATTTAATCTATATTTCCAGTGGAAATAATCAATTTTTTTTTTTTAATTCTGCTAATTTCCAGGTTGATGCTAAATGGAAAAGATGAAGATAAATAAATACTTGGTGAATCTAAATGTACTTCTTGTAGATTAAATGAGGAATGGAGCTCCACATGTCTCTCTTGTGGGGTTTAAATGGAAAATGTGCTTTTTTCTCTTCATATTTCATGTAATTCTCTCACCACATTACAACCCTTCAGTTTACTCCCTCATATCCAGTGGTTGCCTCTAGTTGTGGGCAAATAATAAATAAAGATATTAATTTTTTCACCTTTTCTATTTTTGCAATACCCTGAAGCGATACAGAAATCCCAATTTGTGTTTTCTCTTGGAATTGCAAGGGACTCTTTGAAATTAAGAGGCTTAATCTGAGAAAAATATTATAAATACAACCTCCCTTTGGTAGGTAACACAGGGTCAGTAATATTCCTCTTCCATAATTCCCAACTACCTACAAATTCCAGTAAAATTTTTAATTTTCAATTCTCAACTCCATTGGATGGGAGTCCTTAAAGACAGGATCTTCCTTTCCAAAATGTCCTGGAGAACATTTAATTCAAATATGATTTTTCTGCTAGCTCTGCTGCCAGGTTTAATTAAGACCACAGGCCTTGCACGTTGTCTGTGGCAGTAAAATATTAATAAAATATGAATTCCCCATAAAGTGACACCGTGGAGTCAACATTTAATTCCATGTTATTTGCATGACTGGGTGTAAAGCTTAACCAAAGAACAGAGGAATAAAAATGGTAAAATGGCTTAGTTCTGTGAAATAAACTAAAATAAAATAAAGTGAAATTGAATGAAATGAATTAAAGTGAAAAAATATTAAATGAAATTAAAAAGTGAAATAAAACTAAAATGAAAAGAAATAGAATACACAGATAATAAGTGCTGCTAACCCCTGCCACTCTTGTTTTTACACAGCACAACCAACTCCACTTTTGTCATTGGGATTATTGGGATGTTTCCAGAAATTAGATCAGTGCAGGCCCTTAGGATAGGAAGTCTAAGGTCAGCCAATAACTAAAAATATCTGATTATCAGCCAACATGTGCATTAGATACTAAGAAAAAGAACTATTTAGAACAAGCAGACAAATCCAAAAAAATTAAGTATTTGATATTTTGAGAATTTTTAAAAGATCCCTGAAAAATTCTGTTAGGGATGATTGTGCTGAAGGCTACACCAGCTTTTTAATGAGTTTTAAATAATTTTTAAGGTTTTAGCAGATTTTCTTCCAGCTGGGGATGTGTTTGGAGCCAAGCAGCTTAAAATAAATGGGAAATAAAAATTCCTGCTGTCCTTCCCTGGATATCAGGGACCCCTCACCCCATCCCAACTCTCAGAAAAAGGAGAGGCACAGGGACACTGAGAGGAACATTTTGGGTGGAATTTTAAATTCCAAAACTGTACAACTCTGTGGAATCATCCCTGGAGCACAGCTTCCCCTAAAAGCTGGAAATCCATGTTCCAGGCAGGTGCAGGAAGCTGTGCTAGGGCTGAATTCTTGGAGTCACTGCAGGAATTCCTGCTTGCTCTGGGACAGGCTCCTGCTGTCCTGGGAAGCACTTGCTGCTGACACACATTTTGTACTAAAAAACACCATTTTCCAGCTGATTTTGGGCAGTGGAGGGATAATATTTATTTATTTTAATGTATTGTGTTACAATTTATATTATAAATACATATTACAAATAAATATTCCAATAAGAAATGTGTTTGATAAACCCAAACCCTTTTGATGAGCTTTATGGCCCCTGGGAGATCCTGTTGGTGTGGAAGGTGTGCTGTAAATAAATCAAGCATTGGGAAATAAATTATCCTGCAGGAAAAAAACCCACCCACATTTTTTTTAAGAACCCAGCCTTCCAATTTTGCCAACCCATCCCTTTTGGAATGATCATTTTTGGTGTTGGTGCCCGTGTTCTCTGTGGTTTGTGGAGAGCCTTGATGCTGCAGAGCAATTCCTGTGGAGTTACCCCTGTTAAATCCCAGTTTTTATTAGGATTTGGCCCAGGAAAGCAACGTGCCCATACAAGAGATCCTGTAAAGAAATCAAGGATAGGGAAATAAATTATCCCACATTTTTCTCAGGAGCCCAAACTTCCCAATTTTGCCAACCCATCCTTTTTGGAATGACCCTGCTTGGTGCAGGTGCCCATGATCCCTGTGGCTCACAGAGATGTGCTCCCTGATGCTGCAGAGCAATTCCTGTGGAGTTGCCCCTGTTAAATCCCAGTTTTTATTAGGATTTGGCCCAGGAAAGCAACGTGCCCATCCAGGAGATCCTGTTGGGATGGGAGGTCTGCTGTAAATAAATCAAGGATTGAGAAATAAATTATCCCACATTTTTCTTAAGAGCCAAACTTCCAATTTTGCCAACCCATCCCTTTTGGAATGACCCTGCTTGGTGCAGGTGCCCACTGAGATGTGCTCCCTGTGAGCACAGAGCAATTCCTGTGCCATTTTCCCTGTTAATCCCATTTTTGGTGTGAATTTTGTCCAGGAGAGTGACATGCCCATCCAGGAGCTGCTGAGCCGCTATGGCTACGATGGCACCGTGCCCCTGCAGGAGGAGGAGGAGGAGGAGGAGGAGGAAGAGGAAGAGGAGGAGGGAGAGGATGATGATGATGTTGATAATGATGACAACAGCGGCTGCAGTGGGGAAAACAAGGTAAATGAATGCTCATTTGCATATGTAAATTCATCATTTGCATACCTGCACCACTCAGTGTTCCCAGGTCATGGCAGAGCTAATTTGTAATAGAGTTGATTTCTGAAACTTTGCTTTGCTAGTAAGGTTTACTCTTAATTACCCATCTGTATTTCTCTTAATTGCTCTTAATTCCATCTCTCTCATGCCAAACTGAGGCAATTTAAAATCCATGGATGCAGCATCGTGTAAGGGATGGGGATTGTCCTTCAGAGCTTCAGCAGTGACATTTTAAACGCCTGCAGACACCAACTGAACACTTACTTTGAGTAGAAAAGCTGATTATTGAAGCTGCACAAGTGTGGAGTTGGATTAAATGTGGCTCTAGGTCTTGGAAATCCTGCAAGTTTTCCAGCTTGAGCCTTTTAAATTGTATTTTTCCAGCTTGGTTGTACTTGAATTAACTGAAACTAATGCTTCAAGTATCTTTGCAAAATGTTTAGTTTTGAGCTTAGCATCTTCAAACTCCTTTTCTATGTTCTCTTTAATTTTCTGATTTTTAAAAAAAGTTTTTTCTGCTTGAAATGTAGAATCCTGTCATGGGCAAAGCTGCTGCATCCTGAGTTCCATTGAGATACAAACCCTTGGAATTGTCAGTGACACAAGAGCTGAGGCATTAGTGGAGGTTTCATTTCCTAATGTGGCTTTAAAAAAGATCCTTTCTGGGTTTTTGGTACCTTTACCTATTTTAGAATCCCTGGAATGCCACACAGGGATGAGGAATGGCACATCTGAGTCAGGAAGTGAAGTTCCTGGGATTTACAAGCTGCTTTAGCAGATGCTGGAGAACATTGTTCTCTGTGGGGGTTGAACAGTTTAAAAAGAAGATCCAGAGTTAAATTGGATCAGGAAAGGTTCAGGAGAGGGGGAGAAACTTATGTAACAGGAAGGGTGCAGGGAGAATTCTTTCAGGGAAAAATCTTCCAGGAAAATTTCCTCCTGGGAAGGGTGGTCAGGCTTTGGAAGGGGCTGGAGTCTCCTGGAGGTGTCCAAGGAACCCCTGGATGTGACACTCAAGGTGGGGATGGTCCCAGCTTGGACTGGATGATCCTGGAGGGCTTTTCCAACCTCAGTTATCCTGTGCAGAATCAAACTAAGGCCCAAATGTTCATTTTGTCGAGCTTGGTGCTGCTCTGAAGCGTCACTTCCTTCTGTGTCCTCACTTCTCAGTCCCCTCCTGGCACAGATCCCATCCTGGCTGTCCCCAGGGCTCTGCAGCAGCTGAGTGAAGCTCCTGTGCTGGCCCTGTGTCCCACAGAGAGGCACTCCTGTCCCCTGAGGGCCACCCCACAGGGACAGGGCAGAGCTGGCACCTTGCTGCCCCTCTGCAGGACTGGCCCAGCCCAGCCCAGTTCAGCCCAGCCCAGCCCTGCACTGGGATCCAGCACGCCCCAATCCCATCCCAGCCCAGTTCACACCAGTTCAGCCCATTCCTGCCCAGTTCACACCAGTTCAGCCCAGCCCAGCCCTGCACTGGGATCAGGCACCCCCCAATCCCATCCCAGCCCAGTTCACACCAGTTCAGCCCATTCCTGCCCAGTTCACACCAGTTCAGCCCAGCCCTGCACTGGGATCAGGCTCTTCCCAGTCCATCCCAGTTGGATTTTAGTGCTCTGAGCCCTGAGGTGCTGCAGGCACCAAATGCAGCTGTGGGGGTGGAATAATTGTAGGAATCATTGAAGCTTTCCCTGCTCCATCTCTGCTCAGCCCATTTAGCTGCCTGCACTTAGCTGGTTTCTATTTTTAATCTGCTTTAAGCTGCACATGTGACAATGCTCTGGTGGCTGCTGGAGGTGCACAGCCATGTGTGCTGGGCCTGATGCTCCACAAACAGCCACTCTGTGTCCAGCAGAAAACACAAAATACACAAGCAGCAGCCTTGGAAGCACCAAAAATGGATTAAAAAAAAAATAAATCTAATTTTTATCTTCTCTGCTTGTAATAGTTCCTGTAGTTGTGGTGGTTTGTCTACAAATAAAGGAATTTATTCTGATTTTTTGGTCTTGACTCAATGTACTGAGCCAACCCTGCTGTTCTGTGGGGCTGAACCATTCAATTCACATGGATTTTTATGGAAGGTTCCATCTCCATCTAAATCCCTCCCCTTTTTCTTAAAAATTCATAAGAAAGGGCTTTAAGGACCAAAGTAGTATTTAAAGTGAAATGAAATTCAGTAAAAAACCATGAGGATTAGAAAAAAGCAAAAATTAAGATTTCATTTGGGTTATATTTCTGATTTGTTACAGTCTGGCTGTTTTATTGATCCACTTAAAAATAACCTCAGAATATATTCACACATTAAAATGTTCCTAATAAAGGGATTTATTCTAATAAAGGAATTTATTCTGATTTTTTGGTCTTGACTCAATGTACTGAGCCAACCCTGCTGTTCTGTGGGGCTGAACCATTCAATTCACATGGATTTTTATGGAAAATACCATCACCATCTTAAATCCCTCCCCTTATTCTTGAAAATTCATAAGAAAGGGTTTTAAAAACCAAAGTAATATTTAAAGTGAAATGAAATTCAGTAAAAAAAAACAAGGATTAAAAAAAGCAAATATTTAAGTTTTAACTACTTAAAAAACAACCTCAGAATGCATTAGAAAGAACACATTAGAAAGTTACATTTGTGATGGCTCAGCCTGGAGAAATAAAAGAGATTTGAGCTCGATCTATTGATAATCCAAAAATATTCCCAAAAATCTTATTTATCTCTGAGCTGCTGCTGATGATTTTTTTTTCCCTATTTGATATTTATTTTATTTTGTGGCAGGAGGAGACCATCAAAGATTCCTCAGGGCAGGAGGATGAGACCCAATCCTCCAACGATGACCCAGCCCCATCTGTTGCTTCTCAAGACCCCCAGGAGATCATTCGCCCTCGGCGCTGTAAATATTTCGATACCAGTAAGTCCAGTTTAATGCTCCAAAATCCCAGTTTCACTGAGCTCTGGGAAGCTCAGCTCCAGTTAACCCAGTGTTCCGTGCCAGAAATTCACGTTGTTCCCTAAAAAGATCGAGTTTTCCTCTTTGTGCTGCTGCTGTTGATGAGAATTGTGCTCAAAACAAAAAAAAAAGAGAAGTCCTGGTTTTAGCTGAGGGCTAAAGCTGACTCTGTGGAAGGACAGGAGATAATCTCTTGATTTTACAAGAAAGGATGGAATTTGCAGGGTGGGACATTGAAACCTTGAAATTGAAAACTGAAATTTGAAATGTTAGAGGTTAATAATATTATTTGCCAGAATATTTGCCAAATATTTTGTTATTCGCCAAAGCCTGGGCTCTGTCCTCATCCAAAGGAGCTCAGAGTCCACCTGAAGGGAAAAATCAACTGAAATTTCCTACAAATAAAACACAGATTTCCTCAGAAACAGAATAACAATAAAATCTGGAAAAGGCCAAGAGTTGTTAACCCTGAAATAATGGAGAGGGGAAGGTCATAAGGAAGAAAATTTGCTTCAAGAATTCCACTTTTGCTTCTGTTGCCAGCATTGAACTGATCATTTTCATTTTAATTTTGTTTGCAAATTTAAATTCAAAATTACCACAGAACCTTTAAATTTAAATTAACAAAGTCCAAAATTGCCAAGGAACCTTTAAATTTAAATGAACAACTGCCAAATGTGCAGCTATGCAGAGAATTGCAAATATCTTCAATGAATTCCCATTTTTAAGCAGAGAATTAACTTAATTCCAGTGTATTGCATTAGGTTTGGGGGGTTTTTCCCAGCTTTCAGCCGTGTAGAAAATATCATTTAATGTATAAATAATTTTAATGCTGCTGTATCACATCCTGTACAGAAAGCAGCACCTTGTGAAAGGCAGCTGGCCTATATCATAAAGAGCTTAACATTCCTGCCAATCCTTATCCCAAATAATCTCCTGGAAGTGCTGCTGGGCCTCTCCAAGCTGTGCATCTCAGGCTCCTAAATCCCAGGAAGACACACTCCCAGATTTCTCCCACCTTCTGCTGAGATCTCCCTGAAATTCCCTGGAAAAAACATCAGCAACTAAGCCAGGAGCTGATGGAAAAGGGCTTGAAACCCACAAAAATATCCCCACAAAAATTTAGAATAAACTTGGATGAGTGTCGTTCAAAGCTGAAAGAAATTTGAATTTTGTAACAAAAATTTTAGGACGTGTTTATTTACGTCTGAACTTCTCAGAGCCTGGCTTGTATCTTAATCCAAATGTGGGTGGGTCATTTTTTAATCTTGTCACTGCTGACCTGTGAATGTTGTCCCCAAAAATGTCCCTGGCACTGCAGGGGGTGAGATAAGGAGGGAGGGAGCAGGGCTGGAGGCTGCTGAGCTCTGCCAGCCCTGATCTTCTGGGCTTAAATGTCTGCAAAATTCCTTGCAGATAGTGAAATAGAGGAGGAATCTGAAGAAGATGAAGATTATATTCCCTCAGAAGACTGGAAAAAGGTAAATATTCAGCCCACATGTCATGAATAATTAATTAATCTGTTACTGGCTGACTCTGAGCTCTGTGGAGCACCTAAATCCTCTGCAATTTTTCCTTTTAAATAGGAGAGTTTTGGTAATAAGAAATCTTTAAATCCTTCCCAAATATCCATTTCCATATAATAGTTTTAAATTTTCAACCTGCTAATTGCAGTTTTAGATTTTCAACAATGAAAGTTTTAAGAGGGAAGGAAAAAAGATGTGGTCATGCTCTTGTTTGCTAACAAAAAAAAAATCACAGGGTTGCTTCACTTCTTCTTTTTTCTTTGCAATCAGGAAATCATGGTGGGTTCTATGTTTCAAGCTGAAATTCCAGCTGGCACCTGCAAATACAAAGAGAATGAAAAAGGTGAGATTTGACCATTTATTGCTGTTTGGGATTAATGTCCAATTAGGAGAAAGAAAAGATTTGATTGTTGTTGTGTGTCTTAATAAATGATTGACAATTAGAGCCACCATCATCAAATTATAGCTCGTGCTGTACTTCAGCAGAGCTGGAGGAAGAGGAGAAGAAGGATTTTATTCTTGGCCTGGTGCCTCTTGAGCCCTTGGACTCTGATTTAGTGATCCACACAAGCTGCAGCCTCTTCACTTACAGATTTCTTTTATGTAAAATAAAACAGCTAATGGAGAAATTGGATTGCTGGAAGTGGATTATCACAGTAAAAAGGGCAAAATGCCACCAGCAGCTTTGGTTTTCACATTTTGTACCTCTTCAATCAGGAATCAAAAGTTCTGCTTTTGTGGATTTTTTTTTTTCCCTGAATTTTTTCCCCTCATCCCAAGCAGAGGCTTTGGCTGGATGCTGTCAGGAAAGGCAGATCCAGCTGGGAGCATAAAAAAAAAGGAAATTTTCCTGCTCATTCAGCCCATTCCTAAGAATTTGCTCACACTGCAGGTCAATGAGATGGATTTTTTGGTAGTTTTGTGTTGTTAAGTTTTTAAATAAAACCTGGAGTCTTTCTAGAATCCGAGCTGGTGCTCAATTATCTCCTGTCCCAGAGAGGTTGTGGATTCCCCTGGATCCCTGGAAGCTCCCAGGCCAGGCTGGACAGGCTTGGAGCAACCTGGGGCAGCAGAACTTCCTCCTCTCAGTGGAATCCATGGAATTGGATGATTTTTAAGGTCCCTTCCAACCCAAACCATTCCAGGGTTCTCTGAGGGTTCCTACAACTCTTTTTTTTTTCTTGAATGAGCAGCCAAACATCAGCTGAGTTGGAACCTCTGGAACAAAAACCTCCCAGAAAACTCCTGGGAGCTGTTCCCAAAGTGGGTGAAACGAAGCTGCTTTCTTTGCAAGACACTTAATCATTTTCTTTACCACTTTGGGGATTTTATTTGTATTTATTTCCATGATAAAATACTTTTTTCCAAGTAGGGATTCATCTCTCAACCCCCTGAGCTGCCCCTCCCATTGCTGACTGTGCTTTCCCAAGCATTCCTCTTGGAATCAATGTTCAAATTCCTTTCTTGCTGCTCTTTCCCAGGTTGTTGAAGCCCATAAAGAAGGTCTAGATGGAATTTTCCTACTTTAATAGCCAGAATTTTGCTTTATTTTGCTACAATCCAAAGCTTGACTCTTCAAAAATAAAACTGGGGGATAATCAGGTGATATCTCCCTAGGACCACATTTCTCCATTAATTTCAGTTTCTCGTGGCTTCTCTGCTCTCAATCTTCTGTGAAAGCTCTGGAAAAGGTGGAGATGACAATTCTGGAGTTGCAGGATGAGTTCTGTAATCCAGAACTCAGATCATGCCAGGGATTTGAAGGCAAAGTCCAAAATCCATCTCTGCATCCATGAGGTTTCACCTGTGTGTTCCGGATTTACTGTCTCTGATCTCCCGAGGTTGATCAGAGATCATAAATACCTTTATCATGATTTAATTTTATTCTAATTCTTTGATTTTCTTGTGTTCTGCCTGGGGTTTATCCAGTGTATGAAAATGATGACCAGCTGCTCTGGAATCCTGACTTTTTACCAGAAGATAAAGTCATAGAATTCCTCAACGAAGCCTCGAGGCGCACGGGAGAGGAGAAAGGCTTGGATGCAATTCCTGAGGGGTCACATATTAAAGACAATGAGCAGGTAGAGAAAAAGAACCACTATATGGAATTTATTTTCTAGAATTAATCATCTTTTTCTTTAATTTTACTCCCAAGAGGTAAAATTGGGCTTGAAACAGTTTTACTGTTCCTTGTGGGAATAGAAACTTGATGAGGTTTTTACCTCTCAGTGGATATTAAGCTGTGCACTTGGGCTTAATGTTGCTTCATAGAAAATAAAATAATAGAAATAATAGAAAATAAATAAAAGCAGGTTTTATTTTATATATAAATCCATATGAATTAAATCTCTCAGGTACAGAACTTTTCAATTATGAAAATCTCTATGGATGCACACTTAATTTTTTCTTCATACCCCCAAAAAAACCCCAACACATCAGTTTTAAAAATGTTTGTAGTGGATGGAAAAGTTTCAAAAAAAATCCCTCCATCAATTTTACAAATATGTGTAATGGATGAAAAAGTTGCAATGCTCTGCTTGAGTATTTTCTTGGTTCTGTAAATAGAGATTTGGAAATTGAAACACAGTAAATACATCTTAAATTACACTGCATTCGTTCCAAGAGTTTATTTTTAATCTGAAGAGGTATCAGTGATTCTCTGAGCGTGCTGCTGTGGCACAGCAGAATTTGGGTGGTCTCTGGAGTGGTAAAAGTGTGGATTTTCCTCTCTGCAGGCATTGTATGAACTGGTGAAGTGCAATTTTGATACTGAGGAATCCTTACGAAGGCTGAGATTTAATGTCAAAGCAGCCAGAGGTGAGCATGCTCTGAAAAAGAGTTGAAATTCCCAAATTTTCATTTGATCTCTCACCCAAACATTGGGATTTGCTGTCAGCAGGCTCAGAAGGTTGATTTAAGCTTCATTTAAATGCAGCTTCAGTGAATCTCTCATTGTTCTCTGGGAGAATGGAATTAGCAGATGTGGAAATTCACTTCCTGGCCATATTTGATATAAATATCTGGGACTTCAGCAGCAACTTCAAATTGAAATTTACTTCTTAACAACTCAACTGGGCATTTTTTAGGTATTTTATTGTGCTCTTCTAGACTCTCAGTCATCACAGTGAATGCAACAAACATGAGACATAAAATAATTCTAAATAAAGGAGCAAATTAACCTTTTATTTTACACAAATAAGATTAAAAACCTTGATCTGTGGGAGCCTGAAGCATTTCCTATGCTGATATCGATCCCTGCACTCAGGAACAACAAATTGAGGGAAGTCAGGAGTTGTTTTCAATATTTTCAATATTGATCTGTTGGTGGTGCTTCCAAACCTCTCCCGAGCTCCCTGGACACATCACAAGGCAGGAATGATCCAAGAAATGAGATTATTTTGCTCTCCCACTATTTTAAACCTTATTTCCTGGTGATCTGAAGGATCAGTGAGGCCACATCAGATTCAGTTTGTAGCAGTCCCTACAAAGGAGCTCCCCCCATTTCCAATCTTGTCCTTCCCAGGGAGAATTTTCATTTTTAAACTAAAAAGTGAAATTCCTCAAGTTGATTCCTGTGGAATCAACAGCTGGAGGAAGGACCCAGCTCATCCCAGGTTTTTTCTATCACTTCAGTTATCTTTTAGGTGGCTTTTTTAATGAGTATTTTCTCTGTTGCTTTTTATTTTGGATTTTCTTATAGAAGAATTATCTGTTTGGACAGAAGAGGAGTGCAGGAACTTTGAACAAGGGCTGAAAGTCTATGGCAAGGATTTCCATGTCATTCAGGCAAATAAGGTAAAATTTAATTGCAATTCTCACTTTTCTACATTTTAAAACAAAGTAATTATGAGTAAATTTTTGCCCTTCGTTTCCTTCATAAAGAAATGGACAATTTTTTTTTTTTTTTACTGTAAAATCACAGAATGCTGGAATGGTTTGGGTTGGAAGGGACCTTAAAGATCCCATAAGCAGGGACACTTCCACTATCCCAGCTTGCTCCAGCCTGGCCTTGGACACTTCTAGGGAGAAATTTTTTCCCAATATTTCCATCCAAATTTGGTTTGAATTTAATTTGGATTTCTGGCTTTCTGAAAGCCCAGATTTTGCAACTGGAAGTGCAGAAATCTTTGCAAAAATCCTGTGGGAAGATTTGCTTCCCTGGGGAGACTCTGGACACCCTTGGAATTTTCCTCCTGGAGCTATTCCTTCCATAAGATCTCCAATCCTTTTACAACCACCCTTAACTTCCATCTCCATAAAATAACTCCATAACTTCCATCTCAATTTTAAAATTTTAAGCCAAGGATTTCCACTCTTCCAAGCAGCTTTGACTTGGAATTTCACACTTTTTTTTTTTTTTTTTTGCTATAAATGCTGGAATTTTTTTTTTTTTTTTGGGACCAAAAATGCTTTTAAATTCACCCAGAATTTCTTGGCTCTGCTGCCAGGTCCGGACTCGCTCCGTGGGGGAATGTGTGGCTTTTTATTACATGTGGAAAAAGTCGGAACGTTACGATTTCTTCGCTCAGCAGACCCGCTTTGGGAAGAAAAAATACAACCTGCACCCTGGGGTCACGTAAGATGTGCCTGATTTCATCATTTTGGGGGTTAAAGCTTCTCTTTTATCCTGCTCTCAGCTTGAAAATTCAGGGATTCAGAGGCTAATTTGCAGCAGGAAAACAGCCAAAGTAAAAATGTCGTAAGTAAAAAAGAATGTCATCATGTGTGTATAAATAATCTGTAAAATACATTTCTTTGGAGCAAGGCCAACGCTTTGCACTGAGGAGCAATTTTAGCTTGAGTTTTGTTAGAATTTGATTGGTTTTTCTTTTTAAATGTTAGTAGGTTTTTCTTTTAAATGCTTGTTTCAGTTAAATATATTTTCTACAAAAGCACGAATCCCAAGTTGCAGGTGGAATTTGTGGTGCATTGTTTGTCCATCATTCTGGCCAGCACAACACCAAATCCATGGGGATTTTAAGGTATCCAAAGCTCCTTTTCCCATTCCTAACTCCTTGCTGAGGAAAGAGGGAATGTGTGAGCAGAGCTGCATTCCCAGCTTCTTCTGCTGCCCTTCATTCCAAAGCTCTGATTTGCCTGTCCCACTCTTTCCACTGCCTCTCGCCAAGCTTTTTTACTATTATTTTCATTCCTCATTTCTTCCTGGCTCCTCTCTTCATCCTTCTTTGGAATATTATTGTTGTTTCTCCAAACATTTCAGGGCTCTGGGACACTCAGAGTTGCCATCAGGGACTTTGTGCTTGTTAAAGAGTTTCTTACCTGGTAGGGATTGTCTGGTTCCCTCTCTCCATTTCTTGGTGGGTTATTTTCCCCCTATTTTCTATTTTTTCCTCCTATTTTCCATTTTTTCCCCCAACTTTCCATTTTGCCCCAAATCAGACATTTTTGGTGGTTGGTCACTCAAAGCTCTCTTCCTGCTGTGTCATTAAGGACTGGACTTGTCTGTTCTTGAATGATTTTGCAGATAAATTCGGGGTGTAATTCCAACATAATTATGTGTCAGGAGAAGCTGTTTCTGGACTTAATCCAACCTTCCCACCACATCCAAGGGTTTTATTCCATCTTCCATCCCTGCCCTAAACTGGAGCACTGGAATAAATGGCAGAGCTGGGAATGTCTTGAATCTGGAGTTTTTCATTTGGTTTTAACTTTTACCCTTTTGGGGTTTTTTGTGCACAAATGTGATTTATATTCACTGGAATGGTTTGGTATTGGTGGCTCAGCAAATGCCAAACATAAAGGATTTGGAATCATGGTTTGGGTTGGGAGGGAGCTTCAAGCCCAACACCTCCCACTGTCCCAGGGTGCTCCAAGCCTGGCTGGGACACTTCCAGGGGTCCAAAGAGCTGGGAATTCCTCTGGGAATTCCATCCCAGCCCCTCCCAGGGGGCAATTCCTTGCAGTATCCGTGTGTGAGGTGCAGCCCGTCCAGCAGGGATTTGTGTGCCCACAGGGATTACATGGATCGGCTCCTGGACGAGAGCGAGAGCGCGGCTTCCAGCAGGGCCCCGTCCCCGCCGCCCACCGCCTCCAACAGCAGCACCAGCCACTCTGAGAGGGAGGACTGCACCACCAGCAGCAACCAGAACGGTGAGAGGGGCCTCTCCTGCCTCTGCAGCACGATTCCTGCCTGCTCTGGGCTAGGAGAGCCCGTCCAGACACCTCCCACCATCCCAGGCTGCTCCCAGCCGGCCTCGGGCACTGCCAGGGATGGAGCAGCCACAGCTGCTCTGGGAATTCCATCCCGGCCCCTCCCCACCCTCACTGGCATGGATTCTTTCCCAGTATCCCACCCATCCCTGGCCTTTTAGCAGTTTAATGCCTTTCCCTGTGTCCTGTCCCTCCAGGCCTTGTCCCCAGTTCCTCTGCAGCTCTCCTGGAGCCCCTTTAGGCCCTGGAAATGGCTCTGAGCTCTCCCCAAACCTCCTCTTCTCCAGGTGAACACCCCAGACACACACAGCCCATTTCAAGTTAAAACTGGTTTTCAAAAACCCTTCCATGTTTGCATTTAGGCAGGGGCCTTGTCTTGAAGATAAATCCCCCCTGGAATTTCCTGTTCCCTGAGCTTTGTGAGTTCCTGTGTGCCCTGTGCCAGAGCAGAGGTGTAGTTCCAGTGCTGTGGGGAGTCCTGAGCAGGGCACCGAGTCCCTGAGCTGGGAGCTGGGCTCTGGGAGCTCCTGCTGCTCCTCAGGAGCTCTTCCTGAGGGCCTGGAAGGCAGCTGGGAATGGGAGAGGAGCCAGGAGAGCAGAGCCGAGCTGAGGGAGGAGCTGGGGACTCACCCAGAGCCTGGAAATCACCTGGAAGCTGCACAAAGTGCCCAGGTGAGGAGAGCCCACCTGCAGCTCCTGCAGTCCTGGCATTCCAGAACATTCTCTGTTCCTTTTAAAGGCTCCCATAAACTCCCTGTGTCATTTGTATGCACACAGTGAAGAGAAGAAGAAAAACACTGTATTTTTAAATTCATTTTGAATTCAAGTGTTGCTTTCCTGACCCAGCCCAGGGTGTTGTGGTGCTGCTGAGCTTTGCTGAGGGGGTTTCTCTCCACCCCAGGTGTCTCTGCCAACGGCCCAGGGGAGGTGCCAGGGAAGGAGGAGGCCAAAGTGGAGGGACTGCACGCCAATGGCCCCTGCAGCGGGAAGAAAACCCCGCACACAGAGCTGGATACAAACGGCTACGAACCCGAAAACCTCCCCAGTGAGCCCAAACTTGCTCATTCAGCTCCCAGGAACGAGCCTGAGCTGGAGGAGAAGAGTGAGAGACCTCTGAAAAGAAGGAGAATTAACAGCAATGGCAAGGAGAGTCCGGGTGCTTCGGAGTTCTTCCAGGAAAGCAATTCCCACGGGAAGCTGGAGGAACTGGAAACTTTGGATGACTGAGTGCTGGGAGCTGATTTTATTCCTTGGAGTAAATCTTGGGTGTCTAAAATTTTCAGGGTTGATGGGTTGCCTTCCAAAATCCAGTTCCATAAACAATCTGAGATTTTTTTTTTTTGTTTGTTTCCTGAGACCTTCTAGTTGGCTCTAAAGATCCGATATTTGGGTTTTTTGCAGTGCTGAAAAGCAGCAGGAGAAAACTGAATTTCTCAGAGCTGACAGCTACAGTTCTGGGATAAAAGGCTCTTAAATATTTAAGGAACAAAGCAGTGAGTTGCTGCAAAAATATTCCCAGCCTAATACATTAAAGAATGTGTTAATACAGCATTTAATGTATAAACCAGCATTTAATCAGTGTACAAGTGAACAAAGCATTTGGGGCTTTGCAGGAAGTTAAAATAAAACAGGAAAAGCCAAGACAGAGCAGGCACAGAGACTTCCACTCCTGCTGGAGAGAGGAAAATGTCATCCCATCATTAAGGAACCCTCATGAATCCTGAAAGTTATGAGCACAACTATTTTTATATATAGAAGTTTTAAAAGGTAAATAAATAAACCAGGTCAGGTTTGTCTATGTAAAATTGTTGACATCAATGATGTCTTTCCATATTCTTTATCTGGGCTAAAGAAATACATTCTGTATTTTTCCAGATTCCTTTGTAGCCTTTGAAAGATTTTTACAGTACTTATGTCTTGATTGAACTGTCCTTTCTTAAAACAAAAGCTTGTATAATTTTCTTACCTTGTACAGTTGGTAAACTTTTATGAGAGAGTTGATACCCTGAGTCTAATGTCAGCTTCCTTTTATTTTGCTGAAGTCTTTTCTAAAAAAAAAAAAAAAAAACCCAGCAAAAAAAAAAAACCAAACCAAACCAAACCAATGGACTTAAAAGTTAATCACCAACTTGTTAATTTTCTTCCCAGAAACGAGTAAATAATTAACATAAGAATGGTTAGGAGGCATTTAATTTTGGAAACGTGTTTTTTTTTTCTTGTTTTATGGTAAATAATGATGTTTCAGTTTTTGTTAAGCATGCTGCTTGCATTGCACACATTTCCTTGCTCTCTCCCTCCCTTGATTTGGAACTCAGAGAAATTTCACAGCAGCCAAATTCTCGAGTTTTCTGAACCTTCTTCAAGTTCAGCTGTTCCATCATGCACTGGTTTGTTCTCAGTGCGTGCTCAGCAAGGGCTGCAGTGTGGCTGCCTGCTTGGAAATGCAAATCTCCTAAAAAATAAACCCCACTGGGAACTGGTGCTGGGCTGGAATTCCTGAGGAGCACAGGGGTGGGTTCAGTGGGCAGAGGTTGGACCTGAAGATCTCCAAAGTCTTTTCCAACCTGGAAACCCCTGGGATTGTGGATTGGTGCACAGGGACACACTGGAGAAGGGAGAGCAGGAATTTCAGACTGAGCTGTGGAGAACTGACTGATTTCAGTGTGAACACCAAAAATTCCTCACCAATAAATGGGAAGTGCCAGCAGCAGCACTGAAAAGCTGTGGATGTAGGATTTACATCCAGCAATCAGGAACAGTTGAAATCCAAATTCATTTTGGTTTTGTTTGGTTGGTTTTTTTCAGCCCGGCTCCACTTCTGCTCTGTTAAAATTCGGGATAATTGTTCATTTGTATCATTGATAACCCTGTGTCCTCCTCCTCCTCACAGGTGTGCTCTTCATCCCTCACTGGTTATTTTCTCTTCAGGTTTATGCTCTTTCTGGTTCCAGCTGAACTGAATGGTTTGAAATGGATGTTTCAACCCAAAGCCCAGTGCTGAGGGCTTGATCTGGTTTCTTCTCCACTGAACTTCCCTTGGACTTTGTGATCAGGAATGAACCAAAGCTCGGGATGAGGATGAGGATGAGGGATGGATGCAGGCACCTGCTGCTCCCAGAACCGTGGGGAATGATCAGCTCTGCCTGCCAGCCCTGCTCCTGGAGAGGCTCTGGGTGAGGTTCATTAATTAAGGCCTGTGTTAATTAAGGAATGCAGTGATTAATGCCTGAGGCAGAGGCTGCTGTTCACTCTCCCCTCTGGTTTCCCTTAGCTCAAAGACGGTTCCACACAAGCAGAATCCTCTTCTCAATTTTATTTTGATGCTCTTTGTTTGCGGTTGCAAGTTGGAAATACTTCCCAAAAATCATAGGAAAGTTTCCAAATGAATTGTCTCAGGCTCGTGTGTGAAATCCAGCACTGTGTATATTTTCAGGAATGTTGCTTTGTTTTTTATCTTTCCTTATTTTATTTTTTTGGTGATACTTAGAAGAGACCTGACATTCCATAATCCACTATGTAATGCTCAGCTAGACTTTTAAGAATATTTAATTCTAATTTACCTTTTGTTTATGCTGGTGTTTTATACAATACTTTGTTCATGTTTCAAACTGCAGCCACTATAACTCGATAAGTCATTGCACTACTAAAGCTATTGAAAATCCTGGAAATCTGCTAACTTTGCTTTCATTCTCCAAGCCTTCAGTACAGTTGGGAAATCCATCCCAACAGGAAATCCTTGGGCTTCCCAAAGGGTTCAATGTGCTATAAAATCCCCACAAACACACAAACCCTACAGATTAGTTTGATACTTTTTTTTTTTCCCACCCAGTATTTTGCACTGTCAGTAATTCCCTCCTCCCCATCCCTGTCTGCAATTCTGGAAAAGCTTATTAAAATATTTTTAAACTTATTGTCTGCATCCAAAATTCCTGACTTTTTTTACTCCAGAGGGGTGGAATATTTCTTCTCAGAGGATGGGAGAGCAGTGACTCTGTTACCCTGCAGCAAAACCCATGGGAACAAACCCCATTTTTTCTGGATCAACTTCCAGGTGCTTCCTTCATTCCCCAGAATCCCTCTTCCCTTCTCAAGGAATATTCAAAGCTGGAAACTCAGAATTCCCAACCTCACCATGCTTGGGGCTGTGAAGAGCCCCCTAAATCCCTGATTTATCCACCCCCAGCCAGGGAAGAGAGGGATGAGGCAGGAGCAGCTTTGGTTCATTGGTTTATTGGAAGCAAATACAAAAATACAGAGGCACATAAATCCTTTCTGCTCTCATTCCTCACATCCACAGCCTGCCATACATTCAGATTTTCAGCACTAAAATGCTCATTTTGTAAATAGATTCTCTATAGAAAACATTTTTTTTTTAGTCAATTAATAGCATAGAAAATACTGTTAGAGGAATTCTTGGCTTTCCCAGTGTTTAGGATCCAGCAGGATCCCAGCATGGCCAAAAGAAGCTTTAAAAATCCTTCCCTGTTAGGACTGTAAATCTAACCAGTAGATTCAAAAACAAACACAAAATCATTTAAAAAAAAAAAAACCAACCCTCTGACAGAATCAACCTCCTGGCTGTGAACTCAGCACGGCAGAGTCGGAGCTCCCGTGGGGGAAAAATGGGATTTGGGAATGCTGCAGCAAGAGGCAGGAGCAGCTGGGAGGGAGCCCAGCAGCACCTGGAGACTGGGAACCAGTCCAGGGATTTGTGCACAGCAGGGAGGGTTTGTCACCCTCCCCACCCTGGGACAGAGCCGAGGATTTGCTGGAATTTTGGGAGACAAAATAATCAGGGATTTCTTTTTTACTGTGCTCGGAGGGGCTGCCCCAGCTGCTCCTTGTCACTGCAGTGACCACAAAATCCCATAAAAAATGGGGAATTGTGGCTCTGGAGCTGCTCCAGGAGAGGGATGTTGGAGCTGGCTGCTCCACACCTTCCCCAGCACGCCAGGCTGCAGCTGCACCCTCACAGGAAATCCCCTCCTCATCCAAAACCTTCCAATAAACTCCAACAAATGCAGCTCTGCCCAACAGCAGGTCCAGTTTAAGCAAATATCTCCTAAAAAACCCCACTCAAGTGTCTGGAGAAGCTGTAAAAAGATCTCTAAAAACAATATTTTACTAAAAGTTTTTTTAACCAAGCTTAAAAACAATTCTTTTTAAACCAAAAGACAACCCCTGGAAAGAAGTGCTGGGTCTGCCCAACCTTTAAAAATCACTGAACACTGCCCCATGTATTACAATTCCCATCCTTTTAGTGGGTCACAAACCCAGGGGGATTTATTCCATGGAAAACAAGAATTATGGGGAGCCCCCTGCACTTGCCAAAAAAGATTTAAGTCCTTGTGCCTCTTCCAGGGGTGGGAGCTGCAGCCTTTGCAGATTCCCTGGATGTGCTGGGCCAGCTGGGATGATCCTGGCTCTCCTGTGATCCCAGCATGGCCAGCAGCTTTCCCAAATCCAAGGCTGGAGGGAGGAGGCTGCAGAGCCCAGCAGTGGCAGGAAAAACCCTTTGAGAAACCAGGAGGGGCAAACCCAGCTTGAAAAAAGTGGGTTAATGGACCAAACAAACAGAAAATAAACCAGAAAACTGCTAAAAAACCAGTCCAGAGAGCAGGGAGCATTCATCCAGGAGCAGCTTCCCGGTGCTCCCTGGGTGTTCCCATCCCTCCAGAGGGAGCAGGGCAGGCTCAGCCCCAGAGCCAGGCTGGGATGAGCACGGATGCCATGGAGCAGATCCAGCCTGGCACAGCCCTGGCAGCAGAACCTGCAGCTCCCAGCTCTGCTGCCCATCCCAGCTCGATTAGAAACCCGTTAATTCCTCCCAATCAGACTTAATTAGGCTCATCCTTCTCGGTGCAGGCTGCATGGAGCTTCCCAAGGATTTGTGAAGGCAGCAATCTCAGCTGTGCAAATTAAGAGCAGCCCCGTGGCTCCTGGCAGGGCCCCGGAGCCCTCCCCACCTTCTGCCCACGATCAAGCGAACAGAGAGAGGTGAATTCCCAAAAAGCAGAAACCTCCCTGCTCACACCGAGCTCTTCCCTTTAATATCCATCCTGCTGCCAGCATCTGACTCCTTGTTCAGCTGCTCCTCGGTGAAAGTGATGTAGGAATACACCAGGCTTCCAGCAATACTGCAAGAGATTCAGGGAACACCTTGGGAGTGAGCTCAGCTCCTGGGACAGCCAGGAAAAGCCAGAGCCACCAAGGATGTGCTGCAAGCATCAATATCCATGAAAATTCCCATTTTTCCTCATAAACACAGATGGATTTTTTAATTCCTGCTAAAAGGATTCCCAGCCCAGTGCTGGATCTGTTCCACCCCAAAGGGATCCTGCTGAAGGACAGGAGAGACTCCCACAGCACAGCCCAGAAAGAAGACTTTTCCAAAAGCTGAATAATAAGAAATATCAGGTGAAAAAAATCCCCCAAAAATTCTAATTCTGCTGCCTTGATTCCAGCAATACTGCAAGAGATTCAGGGAACACCTTGGGAATGAGCTCAGCTCCTGGGACAGCCAGGAAAAGCCAGAGCCACGGCACAAGGAGGTGCTGCAAGCATCAATCTCCATGGGAATTCCCACTTTTTCTCATAAACACAGATATTCTGTTTAATTCCTGCCAAAAGGGTTCCCAGCCCAGTGCTGGATCCCTTCCACCCCAAAGGGATCCTGTTGAAGGACAGGGAGACTCTTCCAAAAGTTGAATAATAAGAAATATTAGGTGAAAAAAATCCCTCCAAAAATTCTTTTTTTGCTGCCTTAATTCCATGACTCTGCTTGGCAACTCAGGGAAAACTCAATTTTCCTGCTAAAATACTCCTGTGGATTCTCCTGGCTTTAAAACAAACCAAGTTTGGGAGCATCCCACAGACCAAGCACAAAAACCCCAATTCCATGGGGGTTTTTTGGGGAGGGGAAAAATCCATTAAATCAGTCAAATCATTTCAGTTTCACCCCAGTTTTCACTTACAAATCATAAATAAACCACTGCTCTTACCTGATATTTAGACCAATGAAGTTCATCCATGTAAAAATATAATCTCCTCCAAAAAACATCCCAATATAGGTTATTAAAATATTCTGCAAAGGAACAAGATGGGAGGAACAAAGAGCCTGAGCCACAGGAAAAGGGAATTTATGGAAAAGGGAATGCAACGAGGGGTTAATGCCATTCCCAAAGGACAAGGAGGTGCTTTTTTGGGAGCAGGGAATGCCACTCACCTTAATGCAGCCAACTATTGTAGTTGTAAGAGCAGAGTTGTACTGAGTGCAAAGAACCGTGGAATACATCAAAATAAACCTGGGGAGAGGAGGCACCATCAGGGGCAACACCTTGGGAATGCCCTCATCCCTCCAGCCTGCCCTGGAAGCTGGCCATGAACTGAGGCAATGAATGAGCTGAGCTTAAGGCTCCTCCCAAGAGCACTCCAGCATTCCAGGAGCCATTCCCATCCTTTCTCCAGCAGTGGTGATCTCACTTTTTTTTTTTAGCTCAACCTGCACTGGAGGAGGGTGGGAGATAATTCCCACCCACCAGAACTCTCAGGAAGCACAGGATTTATGGTGATTTTTAAATAAGGCACCACAATTCCCCGTTTCTGGAATGGAGCTGCCTTCCCTGCTCCCAGCCCAGCTTCCCAGTCCTTACCCCATCACACAGGACAGCATGAACTGCACGATGAAGAAGGTGTCTGCCCAGCCCTGGTACTCCACTGCCTGCAGGGAACACCAGCTTTAGAGCCCTGGGAAGCACAGAATTCCCAGCAAGACAAGGAAAAAAAAAACCCCAGCGTTGACTTCTACCTCACAGCAGGAGAAAAAAAAACCCAATTCCAAGGCTGGAATGACATCCCAAGGCTGGGGATCGCCAGTGGCATCACCTGCAGCCTCAGCACTCAGCTCATCCCGCCTGGAAGGAGCAGGGAATGAGGGAGCAGGGAATTCCTCACAAGGCAGAGGAATCAGGAATCTCCCAGCTGGCCCTCAGCCAGCATTGGATCATTTTGGAATTCACTCCCTGCAAAGCACAGCTCTCAGCCAGCACATCCCAAGGCAGCTGTGACCTCTGCAGGTGCTGCTCCAGGCAGCTCCAGGGAAGGGATTTTTTTTTTTTTCCTGGGATTTGGGAGTTTTGGGAGCATCTGGATCCAGTGCCACGGGCAGGGAGAGTCCAGAGGGGCCACCAGGATCCTGCAGGGCCTGAGGAGAGCTGGGAGCAGGGAGCCCACCCAGGAGCCAAGGGGACAGAACCCAGAGCCAGGGGCACACAGGGACACCCAAGAAGGTCCCTCTGGATCTCAGGAGATGCTTGGAGAGGTGCCAAAGACACCCAGGGAAGTTTGGGGGAGTCTCCATCCTTGGAGACACCCAGAATCCAAGTGGAATCCACCAGAGGAGCCTCAGGCACGGGGCAGGAGCTGCTTCCCTCACCCCCTTCCCAAGCAGGCAGGGCTGGTGCAGGCACTGGGAATGCCCTTCCACAGAACACCAGCTCCAGCCTGCAGCTCCACCCTGCAGCCCAGCCCCAGGAACTCCCTGCAGGGCCCTGCTCAGCAGCAGCAGCAGCAGCACACAAAGCAGGATGTGTTACCTGGGATGCTTCCCAAGGAACCAGAAGAATTCCCAGATTCAGGGCAGGCCCCCAGGCCCCTCCCCAGGGGCTTTTCCTGGAGCTGCCAAGGCGGAGTTTCCTGGCAGCAGCCTCGCACACAGCACATCTTTGTGAGGCCCGGCAGAAAGGAGTTTATTCAGGGCAGAAGCAAATTTAAAAAAAGCCATTTCTGTCTGTGAGGGCTGAACAGAGGCTGCTCACAGCAACGCTCCCCTGCCCAGGCCCAGCTCCCAAATCCAGCCCCTCTGGAGGGCAGGGCTGGGGCAGCCTCACCCCTGCCATCCCCGCTAATCCCAGCTCATTAGCTCTGAGCTCCTAACGAGGACAAAGCCACCGGGACACAGGGGGCACCCCCAGGGGGGGCAGCACCTCCAGCCTTTGGAGGAGGGAGTTGATCTGAATTCCCTGCACAAAACAGGCAGGAAAAAGGAATTCGTTGCTCACATCAGCGGGTGCAGCAACAACAACAACAACACTATTATTATTATTATTATTATTATTATTATTATTATTATTATTATTATTATTATTATTATTATTATATTGTGTATTAATAATTCATATTAATAATATATATTTTAATAATACATATTAATGTTATATATATTAACATTATGTATTGATGTGATATATTGTCTATTAAGATATAATAGATAGGATATTATATAATAGTATAAAATGTATAAAATAATTTAATATATAAAATTTAGAAAATCTATATTTATAGGATTATATATATTTATAACGTTTATATATTAATAATTCATATGTAAATATATGAATCTATATAACCAATGTCAATTAATAGTTTATTAGTTTTTTTAATATTACTATTAATATAACATATCGTGTTATAATACTTTTATTAATGGTATTAATATTATCATTCTAATAATACCTGATATTAATAATATTATATGATGTGGAAATAATTACTAATAATAGTAATAATAATAATAAATAATTTCATGTATACAGGACCACAGCCCCAATGGGGCACCACAAGCAGAGTGAACCCACACAGCAACAGCAACTCAACAAAACGAGAGGGAGGAAAGAAAAAAAGTTTGAAGGACTCATTGATCCTAAAATTACTCAGCTTGCTTTAAATAATATTTGGCTTTTCTTCTTGCTCTCCACTGCCCCGTTCCTCAGGCATTACAAAAATGCCCCAATGGAGCAACTCTGTGGTTTAAGGCCAACGTAAAAGCTGCAGTTCCTTTCTGCTGAGGTGGCTTTGGGGCACCACCCCTTCCCCAGCTCCTCCTCAGCCCCCAGGGACACTGTGCCACCAAGGCCACCAAGGCCAGGGTCTGGGGGTCTCCTACCTTCTGTGCATCTCCAGTGATGTAGGCAATGGCCAGCGTGGGGAGGATCATGAAGAGTGCATTGTAATAGAGCAGCCCGTACTTCCCCAGCTCCTGGAGAGGGAAACAGCCCAGGCTTGTGGTGGGAACAGCAATCCACCCTCACGCTGCTGCTGGGACTGGCCTGGCTGAGTCCAGGGGGATTCAGGAGAGAGAGGAGCTGCAGGCTGGGAATTTGGATATATCGGGGAATTCTGGACTGGTCTGGGTTGGGAGGGACCTTCCAGCTCATCCAGGGCCATGGCAGGGACCTTCCCCTGCCCCAGGGTGTCCAGCCTGGCCCTGGGCACTGCCAGGGACCCAGGGGCAGCCACAGCTGCTCTGGGAATCCCAGCCCAGCCCCTCCCAAACCCCCCAATCCCTTCCCAGTCTCCCATCCAGCCCTGCCCCCTGGGAAGCCACTCCCTGTGTCCTGCCCCTCCATCCCTCGTCCCCAGTCCCTCTCCAGCTCTGGGCAGATTTTGGGAATGGGATGGGTGAGGCTCCCCCCTCTTCCCTCACAGAAACCAAAATCCCAACATCCCAAAGCTGATCCCACCTTTGAATCCAGCTTCTGTTTCACATAGGCACCGTTTGCAGCTGTTAAGGCATCGTTAATGAGGATAAAAATATATCCCTCCAGGTCGAATGCCAAGTCAGCACTGGGAAAGGGAAAAAACAGGAGTCAGAAAGGAAAAACCCGGGCTCTGCAGGGAAGATCCCCTCCACCTTCTGTGGATCCAGCGAGTTGTCAGGAAAAGTTAATCATCAGGTTGGGATTTGGGTCAGGAAAACGTTCTTTCCTACTAGAGAGCACGTCTGAGGGGTGGGGGGGCAAAAAACAATCAGTGTTTAATCCCTCTGCTCTTGGGGCACAGCGTGGAACTGGATTCCCATTAGCAGGGACCCTCTGGAGATGTGGGAATGGGGACAGCTCACCTGGCAGCTACAAATGCACCAAAGATCATAGCAAATACTGTCATCTGAATGCTCCAGGAAAACTTCTTCCTGGAAAAGAGAGGAGGAGGACACAGCATCAGCCAGTGCCAGTCCTTGGGAATACTCTGAGGGCTCTGGAGCAGAGCAGGGAGAAGCTTTTCCTCCCGAGGAAAGGGGGAAAAAACCCCAAACCAACCCCAAACAAACAGACCTGTGCAGGAGCTGCGAGTAAAGACCTTTTTAGACAATTATCTCTGGGATTTTTTTTTTTAGAAGATAAAGAACTCAGCCAGGAGGAAGAGTTGGGAGTTCTGCCGGGGGCAGGGAAGGGCTGAGCCGGGCACGGAGGTGGAGCCAGCCCCGGGAAGGGGCTGTGGGCACTCCGGGAGTGCTTTGGGGGCCCTGCACCTCCCAAACTGCTCCACGTGGAGCCAGAGCAGCACATCCCCCTCTCCCAGCTCCCTCGGGGCACTGGGGAAGGGACCGCGGCCAGCAGCTCCCGCATTCCCTCCTTCCTCCCGCCCTCCTCCCCTCCCAGCCCGGCCCGGAGCCAAAGCCCGGCCCGGCAGCCCCGGAACCCGGAGCTGTCAGCGGCCCCGGGGGCTGGGAGCACTCACTTGAGCAAGAATCCCTCGGCAAACATCGTAAAGAGGATGGAAAACCTCCGCAGCACCGTGAACATGGGCAGGCTGCGGGAGGAAGCGACAGCGGGCTCAGCCTCCCCTTCCCCACCTCCCAAACCGAGCGGGGACGGAACCCAGCGGGGAAATCCATCCCCTCTGGACGAGGGATCGCCCCTTGTGGGAACGGCACCGCCCCCGCAGCCCCTCGGCGATGGGGGACCCCAGGGACACCCCCGGGGATGGGGGCCAGCCCCGCGTCCCTCCCTGCCCGCGGGAAGCGTTCGGGAACACGCACGTGGCACATCCCGGCGTGGGCAGGGAAGGGAGGGAAGAGCCCGGCCCCGAGCGGCTGCTGCCCGCATCAGCCACAGCCCCGGGGCCCGGCAGCGCCCCCGGCCACCCTGGAAACCCCCGAGGGACCCGAGCCACCCTCCCCGCGCAGGAAACGCGGCCCTACTTCAGCTTCTTCGTGCTGAACAGTCCCGTGATCTGGTTCCCGAAATACAGGAGAGGTAGAGGGAATGTCTGCAAAGGAGAGGGACGAGGCTGTGAGCGAGCCCAGAGCACCCTCGGGGGGTAAAAACAGACACGGAACCATCCCCGGCCCGCCACGGAAACCCTCACACACACAGACACACACACGCGTGTCCCGGAGCCGCTCCACGGCCGCGGGATCCCGGGAACGGGCACCGGCATCCCAAAGAGCCCGGGGTGGAACGGGACCCCCGGGGCTGGGAAAGGAGCCCGGGGAGGGGAGCTGGGGGTCCCCGGGGAGGGGAGCTGGGTGCTTGGGGATTTGGGTGTTTGGAGAAGGGAGCTGCGTGCTCGGGAGGAGATTTGGGTGCCCAAGGAGGAGATTTGGGTGCCCGGAAAAGAGAGTTGGTGCTGGGGAGGGGAGCTGGGGGCTTCGGAAGGGATTTGGGTGGCCGAGGAAGAGATTTGGGTGCTGGGGAGGGGATTTGGGTGCCCGAGGAGGGGATTTGGGTGCTGGGGAGGGGATTTGGGTGCTGGGGAGGGCTCTCACCCGCCGGGGGACGTGTCTGTCCAAGTCGGGGAACTTGACCACCCGCAGCGCCTTCCCCGCCCAGAGCACGGCCACGGTGGCCAGCATCTGCAAGAGAGCAGGGTCACCCCAAAGCAGGGCCCCCCAAAGCGCGGGGACACAGCGGGGCCAGAGGGGGTCACCCCAAAGCAGGGCCCCCCAAAGCACGGGGACACAGGGGGTGGCAGGGGGTCACCCCAAAGCACGGGGACACAGCGGGGTCACTCACCTGGCCCAGCCCCACGCACAGCGAGGACGGGAACCTGCGGGAGGAGAGCACGAATCGGGGGGGGCTCCCACACGGGGGGTCCCAAACTCGCGGGGACAGCCAGGGGAGGGGCAGGGAGGGGTTGGGGGGCGGCAGCCCCAAAGCGGGGGTGCACGGGGGGTGCCAAGGGCTGGGAAAGAGCCGGGGCAGGGGGGGTGACACGGGGGGCCCCGTGACCCGACCCCAAGGACGGGGGTGAATGGCGGGGTCCCGATCCCAAATACACGGGGGGCCCGCACGGAGAGCCCGGGGGGGATTCCCGACCCCAGGGGGGTACCCCGATCCCAGGGAATGATTCCCGATCCCGGGGGGGGATACCCCGAGTCCACGGAGGGTATCCCGATTCCAGGGGGGGCACCCCGCTCCCGGGGAGTGATTCCCGCTCCCAGGGTGGGTGCCCCGATTCCAGGAGGGGTATTCCGATCCCGGGGGGCCATTCCCGATCCCGGGGGGTGATTCCCGATCCCGGGGGGCCATTCCCGCTCCCAGGCTGAGTACCCCGATCCCGGGGGGCCATTCCCGATCCCAGGGTGAGTACCCCGATCCCGGGGGGCCATTCCCGATCCCGGGGGGCCATTCCCGCTCCCAGGGTGAGTACCCCGATCCCGGGGGGGGGGTCCCGCCGGCGCGGCCGTACCCGTAGGTGGTGAGGACGCTCTTGTTGACGACGACGATGAGGAAGGAGCTGAGGCCGTAGAAGGCGGCGGCCAGCAGGCGCAGGCAGAGCGGCGGGGCCGCCATGCCCCGCTCCGCATCGCCGGGCGCGGGGGCTCCGGCGGGGGCTCCCCCCTCGGCCGCCCCCTCGGGCCCCCCCCCGGCAGCGGCCGCGGGGCCAGGCCGGCTGGGTGGGCGTTGGGGGGCAGCCCCCCCACCCCCGGCATGCTGCAGCCCAGGGCCCCATGCAGCGGGAGCGGGCCCGGGTTAGCGGGGAAGGGCTCGCTCGGGGGGTTAGCCATGCTCGGGGGCACCGGGCCGGGACACCCGAAGGGCGGCGCCGCGCTGGCATTACCGGGCACGGCGGCGTGGCTGCTGCCGCTGCTGCTGCTGCTGCTGCCGCTGCTGCCGCCGCACAGGCTGCCCGCCAGGCTCTGGGAAGGGGGCGGCGGCTGCTGCTGCTGCTGCACCGCGAAGGGGGCCGGGGCTGCGGGGAGAGAGGCGGTGAGGGACACGGGGAGAGCCCCGGGATGGAGCCAGGCACGGGGGGAGACGGGGGAGCAGCCCTGGGACCCCCCCAGAGTGATCCAGACACCCATGGGGAGAGGGGAGAGCAGCCCTGGGACCCCCCAGGTTATCCAGACACTGGTGGGGAGAGGGGAGAACAGTCCTGAGACCCCCAGAGTGACCCCCCAAGAGGGATCCAGACACCCACAGGGAGAGGGGAGAGCAGCCCTGAGACCCCTGTGCTGAGTGGGTGGCACCTGAGGGGTCCTGGGTGACACCTGAGTGTCCCCAGGATGTCTCTGATTGACTGGGGGGTGGGAACACGGCCCAGGACAATCCCCTGAGACCCCCCCACCCCTCAGAGCTGGGGCTGTGGGGGGTGTCAGAGACCACCCTGAGACCCCCACTCTCAATTCACCCAGCCCCCGAGCTGGGGCTGAAACCTCGCTGGTGAGACCCCCACCCAAACCCCCCCAGAGCACTGCAGGGAGGGTGTCAGCGAGGAGACCCCCACCCAAACCCCCCCAGAGCACTGCAGGGAGGGTGCCAGCGAGGAGACCCCTCCAGTGAGACCCCCACCCACTCCCCACCCCTCGGCAGCAGGGACAGAGCCCAACAAGGAGACGCCCCCCCTCACCCTGGGGACAGCACCCCCGAGACCCCCAAACCCTCAGCAGCAGAGACCCCCCCCCG
>VZUI01037161.1:0-13953 GCA_013401135.1 Cettia cetti | reverse complement strand
CCCGGCCCCGGCCCCGGCCCCGGCCCCGGCCCCGGCCCCGGCCCCGGCCTGTCCGCGGCGCTCTCCGCGCTGCGCGGGACGAGCGGCAGCCGCGCTCCCGGGGCCTCGCCGCAGCCTGTGCTCACGGGAGGCTGCTCCGTGCGCCGTCTCACGCCGCTCGGGGTTGCTTTTGTGCTCGTGTATTTACTCAGAGGCAGGCGGCGATAGATTTGCAGGGAAACCGAGGGGCACTCGCTTCTCGCGGTGAGGAAGGCGCGCTCTGCCCGCCGCTGTTGGCGTTAGGGAGACCCGTGTCCAAATACTCCCCATTGCCTCCCACCCGTTTTTCTTAACCGAGTGGAATAAAAGTTTACACTTTTTGCCCCTCCCCTCCCCCGCTTCGCCCTTTCCAGCCGCCGGTCGCCGGCCGCGCGGGGAGCAGGAAGGGTGATTACTTGGGGCATTGTCCCGCGGATTAAAGCGATTAGGCGGCGCGGAGGGCGCCCCCGTGCCCGGGCCGGAGCGCGGAGCGGAGCGCGGAGCGGGGCGGAGCGGGCGGCAGGTCCCGGCGCCTTGGGCGCCTGCCCGCGGGGTGCGCCGCGTCCCTGGCACCGTAGGGGTCACCTCGCCTGTGATGGAGGGGCTTGGAGGTGTGGGGGTTTATTCTAGTAAATTGAAAAACCTCCCCCCAGCCCCTCCAACTTTATTTTAGGCAGCTGCCATTCGTGCGGGGGACACGGTCTGCGAGCAGCTCGCGAACGTGACTGTTTGTCTTCTGGGCGTTTCCTGACACGGCCACAGCTCGGTCCCTTTAGTACGTGCTGGAAGCACTGGCAGGGCCACTGTGGCTTGTTTTACGCGGGCATCTTGCGCCGACACGTATCTGTACGCGCACCCCTGTCCCCAGGCAGGCATGCACCGAGCACCAGTGTTCCCGTGTCACGTGTGGCACTGCTTAAAATACACTCCGTGTGTAAGGCAGTAATCGCTGCGCTATTCACGTGGGCAGCCCTCGGTGCAAAGCCTCAACCGACCCTCTACTATGCGAGGAGATTTTGCAGGTACTTCCTCTCCTACACCTGCTGGTCACCGCTCTATGGAAGGGGTGGTCATTCCCCATAAAAACGTGTAAATAAGGAGGGCTATGTCTCTCGTGGACGGCCTTCGGGTGTTCGTGCTTTTATAAGCAAGTATCCCTTCTTCCAGAGTAATAGTCTGAACCTGCAAACCAGTTTCCATACTTGAGTGACAACAAGGTCACCCGGAATAAACGGGGCTGGCTTCTTTCCTTTCAAGCGGGTTCCATATCACCCTAACCCGCACAGAACTGCTGCAGCCCGGTCGCCCGTCTCCTCCGCACCCTGTTCGACCCCCGGCCCCGCAGACGGAGCGCTCTTCCGCCGGGGCGGGGGCTGCCCCTCGGCTGGAGCCGCTGCCCGGTGGGGCTGGGTTACCCTCGGGTCTCCGGGGAGCGGCGGCGGCGCGGCCTCTCTCCCCACCAGAGGGAGCGCGGCGCCGGGGCGGGGGGCGGCGGGTCAGGGCGGCTCCGCGGGGGCAGCAGCCCCGGCGCCGGGCAGCGCCGGAGGGAGCGGCGGGCCTGCCCTGAGCTTCCCCGCGGGAGGGGGCACCCAGGGCCTGGCGTCTGCATGAGGATGCGCCGGGCGGCGACATGAGCATCCTCGGAGATGAGTCCTGTGCGTAGGCTGCGCGCTCTGTGTCAGTCAGTTAGTCCACGGTGTTCAGCTGTGAGAGACAAGAATGGGTTAAAATATCCGGGGAACAGAAAGCACAATATTCTCCTCACTGTAGAAAGACAAAAATCACTTCCTCCCACATAGCAAAGTCAAAAATAGTTAAAATAACTTTTTGTGCAAACCTGTGCACATGGGAAAGGTCTGTTAAAATATTTATCATCGTTTATATTGAGTACATAAATAGTGTTTTAAACTGGAAAGTTCATAGCACCATTTTAAATCCGTCGGTCAGTGGTGCAATCATCAATTCCCACACCAGTTCTCAACTACAGGTGTAGTTGATACACTTAATATAGAGAGTGGTCTCAAAGACAGATCTGAAAACAGTGAAGCTATTTTTATTCACAGAGCCAGTCATGTGTGCAAAATGGTGAGGCATCACTGTCCTACAGCTCAAAAAAAAGAAAAAAAAAATAAAAAGCGCCAAAAATAAAGCCAGCAACCCCCCCGAGAATACAGCATCTTGGTACTGATGAGTTTGAAAGAGAATCTTAAAATTTGCAAAGACTTGTGTGTTAACTGGCACAAAGGTAAACAATAAATAGTGCACAAATCTGCAAAAAATTAGGTGAGCTCTTTTTTGTGCATGTGCTTGTGTGCGTTCATGTTGGAACCCCGATGCTGATTTCTCAGATTTTTAATCTGATGGTACCTTGGAGCCAGTTTTTGGAACTTTGCATGTATCACTCACATTTCACTCACATTTCTTACCATGCAGAGTGGCTTGATGCATGTGATTATGTTTCCCCTAGTGGTTTGCTCTGACCACTGCATGATTATTTTTTTTTTCTGTTAGCCCAAGCAGACATTGCTTTTTGAGGTGAAGTTCTTGAGTTTATTCTCAGCAGAGAAATGTAACTGTTTTATATATATATAGGGTACACATCAACATACACATATATTTATATGTGTATAGGTGTTGTATGTTCATGATACATTTGAATAGTAGCAGTTCCAGTGGCTTCAGGTGAAAAATGGGGCACATACATTTGAAAAGTGTATGACATGACACACACCCATCTGAAATAGCTGAAACTTTTCTGCTTTATCCTGACTTTGTCCCACAAGTTTTTACTTGATTCAATTTTCCAACCAGAACCTGAAAACCAGTGTTTTCCCTCTATACTTTGAAAAGGGAGGGAAGTTCATTCATAAGGAATTCTTCCTGCAAGGGAATGAAAGTGCAGTACTTTGCTGACTTTGAGAACATTTCATGCATTATCTCATGAGTTAATGCAGTGATATGGGAATATTGATTCTGCACATCCTAAAAGGACTAAATTTGGCTGCACATTGCTTCTAATGCCCAGAAGTTCCATCAAAATTCAACCTTTAATTGATTATCTTCTGTGTTTGTGACTCTGAATAAGCTAGAGTACATAAAGGAATTATAGAGCTTTTAAAAAGTGTAAAGTTTTTTTTTGCCTACTGATATTTCATTGAGCTTCTCAGGGCAAAATGTAGAGAGAAACAGAGAAGTCAAACACACTGGACTGTAAACAGCTGGATGTATTGATAATGAAAAATTAGGTCCTTGACTCAGGACTGTTAGTTTTGCTTTTGCAATTTTTGTTGTAGTTTACCTGAAAGAAATCCTGGAATTCTTTTCCCCCTGAGAGGAGGGGGGAAAATGAACATTGCATTGTAGGACCACAGTCTGGTGAGAAAAGGATCAGCCCTGTTACATTTGAAAGAACTGATACCTGCCACTCTGGTTGGAAATGCACAACCTCTGCTGCTGTTCAGAGTCTTAGTCTTCTGCTTTTAGTGATGCCCAGATGCTCTCTGATTAAACTAATATTCTCAGATCTAGCTCATGATAGACACCTTCCTTAAAGGCAATATAGGCCAGATCCTGTGTAACTTTATCCCATTTGCCCCAGTATACTGAGGGACAGTTGCCAGAAGGATATTTTCTTGTTGAATACCAAATATACTTATGTAAACTTAAAGAATAAACAAATCCGTTTCCTGATCCTACTGAAATTATACTAAAGGATACATACATTTAGTACTTGTAATATAATGTAGAACTTCTGCATGTAAATTGTTCTAATAAAGCTAGTATATGCTCTTTGATGTGTCATTCAATGTTATTTGGTTATATTTGTGTCCTTGATAAAATCAGTATTTGGTTTTTTGAATTCAGCTTTATAAACCTTTCTAGCTTATACAATGCATTTTATAATTAATTCTCTCTTCTCAAATACCTTGAGACCAAATGTTCATAGGTGGGATAATTTGGCATGGATTGGGACTAAGTGAAGTTTATTTGCTAAACTGGTACTATAGCAGGCTTTTTATGGTGTATATGGTGTATTTGTTTTTTAGTATGGTATTCCTCCTAATATTTTTGATTTCTCTGGTAGAATTAAGCATGAGAATGACAGCATAGACAGGCCTTGTCTGTTAGTATTTGAAGCACTGAGCTTTCTAGATTCATTCAGTTAGAAGCTAGATAAAACTGGGCTTGACTATACTAGAATTTTATGCAAAATCAACTGATTACCTATTAAAATTTTAATAAGTGCTAGTTTGGAAATTCCCAAAATATTTTGTAGCAGGATGCAGACATTTATGTGTTGACCTGGGATTAAAGTCACACAGAAGAAATGGAAGAGGTCAATGTTAGAAGTTATGGGAAATTTGAAACACGATTTTTATGAAGAGATTTATCACATCTCTACTGTGGTTGACAACAGTAGAGATGTGATAAGTAGTTTTCAAATTTCGTCAGTCTGTAGACTTTTTATATGCTTTAGAAGAGGAAAAAAACCCCCAAAGATAAGGGAAGCACAGACTTTTTAAGAATTATGAGACCTCCCATTTAGAAGTGGTCCATAGGAATTCACAGATCATAGTTAGAAAACCACTGATGTAGAGATACCTGAACTAGCTCTAAACAGCAATGTAGTAGAAAGGTAAATGAGTATCTTGGGTACTGTGAGCAGTGGAGTGGGAAGAAGCCTCCTCTTCTCAGAAGTGCAAGGCAGCCTGCATGGACCTCCATGCTGTGATGGCCACTCTGCTCCCAGAACATAAGGTATTTTTCTGCATTGGAGGCTGGAGTTCAAAACATACTCCTAGAGATTAGCAATTGGTAGCATGAATCTTGAAAGTCAGTCAAGATATGTACAAGTCAGACAGATTTGGCTGCAAACAAAAGGAAGCAGATTGAAAAATTTCTTTTTTTTTTTTAATATCATGTTTATCCTGTTTACTGAGATTATTTTTATTTTTCTCAGTTGTGAAAGACTTGTGTTCATCTGAATACAAGCATACATGCACATCCTGAAAGCAGAGGTGATATATGCAGAACAGAATAATTTCCTGGAGACTAATGAATTTTGCACAAAAAGGAAAATAAAAACTGGTGTTTCCCCATCACTTGTCTGAAAATCAGAACACAATAAAAATAAAAAATACTGTTTATATGGTTACATCAATTAAAAAAATATTTATAATTATGAAATATCCTGATCCTGCCATCAGATCTGTACTGTCTTTTTTTTTCCTGATTATAATTTCAATATCAATGACAATAATTCAATAATTAAAATGTTGACTATTCTACTACAGTTTTCTCCACAAATCTCAAATTAGTTTTCAGGAGATGTCACTGCCCATTTTAGAGGTGAGAAAAAAAAGGGAAGAAAGAAAGAGGTAATTTATCTCACAAGCAAGAACTAGGATGCTCAGGTCCCAGTCCAGTCTCTGTGCTGTGTACATGCTGCTTCCCATGGAGGCCCAAGGTGTTAATTTCCTTCTGACCTCCAGAGTCTTTCTGCACAACCAAAATTTCAGAATCTGTGTCTGATAGAATCGGAACACATTAAAAAGGCATGAACTGTTAGACAATTATCTTACTTTGAGAGACAAGAGGATGAAATGTTTTATTATCTAAACAAGGTTATCTCTCCAGGAGCATCCACTCCCACCCCTTGATTAAAGAGTTCCTCTAAACTTCCATCTCTGCATCTGGTGTAGTTACTCCTATCTCATTTGTGGTTTTTAATCATCTTTGCCTGTATTTTAAGCAGGTCTATTACTTTCAAAAGTCCCATAGATGCAAAGGCAGAAATTAACAGAAAAGCTGAATCTTGGAACTGTTCCTCCTAAATAAGTCCCTGACTCCTTCTGGAGCCTGAGTGAAAGCCTTATGTGCTCCAGGCCAGGGAGAGAATCCAGCTGTCCAGAGCAGCTCCAAGGATGGTGTTCTAATTAATGAAAGTTAAAGGAGGCATTGGAAATTGCCTTACAAACATAGACAATAAATCCACTGCATCTGACACAGCAAGCTTGCAAAATAAGCCCACTGGAAAACTTCCTTCATTCTTGAGGTTAAGTGTTTAAAGCGTTTAACATATTTTAAGTTTTCTTATTGTTGCTTACTCACAGCGCAATTCAAATTGGCATAAATTATATCCAGTTCTGATGGTTTACGTTGTGTCAAAGCAGTTGTGTTTTCCAAAGTATGTGCTGTTCAATTTCCATTTTCTTTCTTAGCTCCGTAGATTTGTTTTCTCCACAGGGACACAAATTATGGCTCTATAAAATCTGTTTCAGCAAGGAAATTTCTGTTAACGCCTTATTCAAAATCCCAATGAAGACAATAGAAATAAAGGCAACAACCTTTATTTAGTTGAATAGCTTTTGCATCAGGTAAAGTTTGATTTTTGTGAAGACAAAGTCTTTGCAGAGTTAGAGAATATATGTAAATGTATGTCTAAATTAGACGGTCAATATGTAAAATTATATGTACAGATGGTAGATGCTGGGCCACAGCCCGGGCTAGTAGTAGTTCTTTCGAGTTCGGTCGAAGCTGGAGCTTAACCTGCAAAGGCAAAATCTTCATTCAGCCCAACTTCAGACCCAAGGATTTTTTTCTGCAGTAAAAAGGACTAGGAGAGGGAAAGCGTTTTCTCTGTGGTGAGAGAGCGGCAGGAGGGAAGAGAGCTGCCTTTTGCTGAGACCCTCTTGGATTTAGCATTGCAGAAGCTGGTTCTGAAGGCAAGTCAATGAAATAGAAACGGGAATTTCCTCCACTCTCCTTCCTGCTTCTGTCTCACCTTTTGAGAACCTGATTTGTATTTGTATACATGCGTGTGATCCCTATTTCATTGTTTGCCTTTTCACACAAGCACTTTCACCTACATCCCCCTCCCCTCCCTTCCTCTCATTTGGCAGCCAGTTGGGCTTCTTCCTGCCTTGAATACCGCATTCCCTGGTTATTCAAGCTCAGTCATTAGCACCCTGTCCCCCCACTGAAATTATGAATGAAAAGCCTTGTTGTTCTTTACAAATAACTCGGGCTTCCTCAGTCAGTCAAATTCAAATGGCAGTGACTGCCAGACAAAGCGCCTGTATGATGGACAGTCCTCTCAGCAAGCCGTCAAGGCACACAGGAAGTTTTTAAAGGCACAATCTAGGTAGCGCAGCCTGGGCGTTCACCCCCGGGAGCGGGGCTGGGGCTGGGGCAGGGGCAGGGGCTGGGGATGGACATGGGGCTGGGGATGTGGGGCAGCCGCTGCCCTGCAGCGCCGGCCGCTCGGGGCTGGGCGGGCGGCACGGCCGGCACCTTGTCCCGGCGGGGCCGGGGCCGAGCGCGGCGGGGGCGGCGGGCTCGGAGCGGCGGCACAGCCCCCCGCCGCCCGCACATTGTTCGCCGGCCCCTTTCACAACGGGGGAAAAGGTAATTGACAGCCCCATTGTCCGCCCCGGCCCCCCGCGGCTTTAAAACACTCCGGGGCCCCAGTCACACGTTGTCAATGGGAGCTGTCGGAGGTGACGAGTGAAGAAGGGCTGTTCAGGAAACAGTTTGAGCCCTTCAAGTGGACAGGCCTCAGTGACTTCTCCGGCACTCCGGCTGCCACAGGCAGCCCCTTCAAAAATAACCTTAAAGCAATAAATCATACATGTTTCCTGCACTATACAAGGAACAGCTGGTTATTTTTCTGCACTTCCCCTCCCCCCCCCCTTTTTTTTTTCCCCCCCCCCCCCCCCCTTTTTTTTTTCTTTAAGCCTAAAAATTATTTAAGCACAGGAAATCAAGCATGTCAAAGTTTGGCAAAGCAGTTTGGGTGATTTAGCAATTACAACACTTCTTTCTCTATTAGCCAATCCTTGGGCTTTGGCTTTTTATCTCCTCATTTGCACTGGTTTCTGCATCTGCTCCAATGACGGGGTAACTCATCCCTTGTCTTCCTTACAGCAAGGGAAGTGATCTGCGTGGTTTGCAAGGAAAAACTGTTCACTCTGATTTTTCTCTTTCACGGGAACTCTATACCGGAGTTCAAAAAGATGTCATGGACTTAGCCCATTGATTTATTTAGAGAACAAAAACCCTGAACCTGAGAATTACTGACGTGTCTCATCGTAGGCAGGTCTCTGCCTCTGTACGTAGTGCCCTTAACTATCTGATGCAGGCAGTATTGATGCATCACCATGCGTGATACATCACATAGGATGTGTGTGCATAATAATGTGTTAGATGCATTAAATTTTAAATACAAATGTAGGTTTTTCTCCTAAGGCCTCTGCAACCTGAGGCTGTGTTGCTGCAGCTGGAACCACACGGGCCAACATTTGTGTTTGCAGCAACTCTCTTTAGGAGCCCACCTGCCTGGATCTGATTTCAGCCTTGGAGCTGTCATTTCCTGCCATCACACGAGGTAGTTAGTGCATGCTAACTAACTAAAATCCAGATCTGTTCGGCTTAGTGTTGCCTTTTAGCAGTGCCCAATTCTGTCAATATATTCAGTGCTTGGAACTGATGATGATACTCTTAGGAAATAAAAAGCAGGGGTCAAATATTCTTTGCAATGTTCTGTAATGTAAAACATTGTATTCTAGCCAGAACTGTAACTCTTAAAAAAACCTGACAGAAAAGCTGAAAGATGAAGTAAGGAGAAAATCAAACTTTTGTGGAGTTCTGGGTCTGTGAAAATCAAGCCAAAAAAAGAAAGAACTAGCTAATGTACAGCAGCTTTAAATTCTCTTAAATGTTCTTATTTCTTTATCATGACGCCTATTAACAATATATAAAAAATATCACTGTTGCCTTAAGGATGGTCAGAGAATATTTAATTGAAAAACATCATCATGAGAAAGGAGATGTGTGGCAGCAGGTTTAAGTCTATGATCTGCACAGTTCATTCCATGACATTAACCCATCCATTGAACAGCATTACACTGGTAGGTCAGGCCATGGGAAGGAAGATTTGCATATTTTTAAATTTTTTTGAGTATTGTTACTGTCTGTCTTTCACTTGCAATATGATATGTTTGTATGTCTGTTAATATAATTTTGTCTCCTTGTGGGTGTAGTTTCAGTTCATCTATCCGCAGCACATTTCTGACGTAGTTTAAAGGCTAAGGTAACACAGACTTGCTAAGTGCCTGAGACTAGTTTACAGGCAATTTTAGCCAAACTTTTCAGCATGCTGTAAGACATGGCCCTCCTAAATATCTTTTGAAATCTTATGGGAGTAAAAGCTGTTCAAAACCTCAGACCAGATGCTTTGGTAGAATCCGGCCTTTAGCTTGCAAATTACTCCAGGCAAGGATCTCCTTCCTGTTTGGCAACTTCCTAGAACACTTTTGCAGCCGGATACATAAACTGCTTATTATGTTGAGGAGGAGATACTCATCTGGGGTGATTTACCATTGCTCACTTTCATCCTCTGAGAATCCAGCACCACATGGAAGTCAGAGGTTATCCCTGTCCTGCAAAGGGAACCAGTGATGGAAAGCTTTTGCTGTAAAAACCTGTTTTCTAACTTTCCTTTATGCGACCAAGAATTACATATTCTCACATGTCACATTATACCAAGTAACCTAAAATCTGCTCACACAGTGAATAGAGCAATGTTTTGCTGTTAAAAATGAATGGCATTTTAGAACCTGCTACCTTGGAGGCTTGGAGGTATGCCTCTTTTGCTGGGGAGCAGTATAAAAATGCCCAGTTAACATGTTTGCTATTACCTTTGCCCAGCAGTGCAAAATGATTGCTTATAACCATTAGATCAATGGAGAAAGAGAATCCCACAACCAAACAAGAATAAGGACAAAAACCTCTGCTGTTCACTGACCTACATGTAGAAGAGCACTTGAAAAGCCATTACAGAATATGTATGCTTATTCCCTAGCAGAGCTGAATCCTTCACTTCTCAATTCTTCCCATCTCTTTGGGTAGGCAGAAGAAAAAATCCAGTGTTTTGGAACACTGCTGGGAGAGAAACTCATTGTCAGTACTTTCCTGACAGGCTTTTCCTACTTAGCTAAGCTCATTTTTAATGGGAGATGAGAAGCAAGTATGACAAATATTTTTCTTCCGATGTACAAACAGGTCTGTGAGCTAAGGCTGTGAAACCTGCCATATGAAAAAGTGACATCAAGATGGCAGGAAAGCTGACACGTGCTGAAAGAGGAGTGACAGCAAGGCTGACAGAGAAGCTTAACTGGGCTGTCAAGTGTGAAGAAAGTGCAGCTGGACAGGTGTCTGTAGATGACAAGATGGGAGAAAAAAGTGCCAAGATCTAGTAACTGTCTGAAGAGGGGATCCATTAAATTTATTTATATATTTATTTATGTTTTTATTGCTTGCCTTATTGCCTGGAGAACCATGCATTTTCTCTGGATTGCAGTGAGGAAACTGTTCTTGCTTTTACTTTGCCTTTGCCTCAGTCTTGCAGTCACACTCCCTTAACACTTGTTGTGAAATCCAGGCTCTAATAAAGTCAAAGGGAGTTTTGCCATCAAGTTTATTGTGGCCAGGATTTTACTAAGTTTGTAATTCCAGCAGTGTCAGCAATGTTGGACTTGAATAGACCAAGGTTAAATTTGACAATAGGAGGGGAACTTTTCCCACCTTTCCCCCCACTCTTCTTCCCGAAAGAAAGATGTAAGCCACTGTAGATAGACAGTTAATGGTCCTTAGTGAGATTAGTGTAAACAGTGTGAACTTGGAGAAAAAACATCTATTCTGCAAGGTATAGGCTAAATACAGCCTGCAAACTCAATTTTTCCAGCTTGTAACCTACTCCCAGGAGTAGTTGCAGGACTAGCTTGGGAATGAATTGCATAGCAAATTCACAGTTTCTGGGAAACATGGTGCTAGTTTGCATGCCAGCCCAATGGAGAACTCCATGAACATTCTAGCTTTGGCTATGTGAGTCGTAAGTTCCAGGGTAGAAGGCTGGCTCCTAAAAGGAGGTATTTGCCCAGACAGCCAGAAAAAGTTGGGACCTACTGATTGAGATCACAGTAAAATTTTCTTTTGAGGTTCTTGTCAGTGCTTCCACCATTCAACCAGGAAGAAGTTGGGCTGCCAAATGAATTGAGGTTGAAACCTGTTTCTGAGCATATCTCTGGGTTCAGTAAAACATAAATGTAGCAGGTGGAGTTTTGAATCTTTTGAAGTCTATAAGAAAACTACCCTTGACTTTGATGAGGTCTGAATTTCATCTTTTTCCCATCACCTTCTTCTTCCCCCTTGACTTAATTCACCTCATAAAACAAAAACTGAGACTCATGTGTGTTTTTGTATAGCTGCATTCCTTTGAGCCATGCACTAGCGTACAGGCTCCATTTGTATGTATGAAAGCCAACTATACATATGCAATTGTAACTGTGCATGAGAAGTTCCTCTACAACCTTAGGCTTCAACTTATGAAAATCTGATTCTGGAAGCTTTATGGTTCCAGACTCTTTTCAGGAGAGTCAGGGAGCCAAGGGATGTGTCTGTCTGCTACATTTTGCAATGAGCTTTTTACTTGGGAATAAAACCTGTAAGATGCTGAGTGCTGCTGTTTGCTTTAACAGGATTTCCTTTGAAGGCATGGTAAAGTGGGATCAAATTTTGTGAGAATCCAATAATGAGAATCATGAGGAAAAGAAAAGGCCTTAATTGACTCAGTCTTTAAGTTTTCTGGAGTCCTTTGTATGGCTCTTCAAATGCGGGCTTAACACACAATTTTCCTCCATCTGGAGTTGGGGTGAACAGGCCCTGCTGTTGTCAGCTGCTCAAGTAGTGTAGACATCATGTTTCATCCTCAGAAGTTCTGCAGTTATTTGGCTTCAGACACATGGAAGTTTCACCTGAGTAAGGACAGGAAGATAAGGCTCATTAGCTAATTAATTCTCGCCACGCCCAGGTCACACCCGTTCTGTAGCCGGTTTGGCACTGGTGTGTTGGACATGCAGATGTGCATAAACATGCCCTTGGTAGAGCAGCATCTCCCCTCTGTGCAGTGGCTGCTGTGCCTGAGCACGTGTTGTGCTGCTAAGTGCTGATGATTTGAAGATACATTTCTGTTACACAATTTAGCCACCGTGCCCTGGGACATAGGTCTCATCTTGGTGAAATTCCCTACCTGTGTACACCTTTTTGTTCCAGATGCTAGAAGTTAATTGTCCTACAGCAATCTGACCCCTGTGTTACCTCACAGCTGCATTTGTGATGCATTAAAAGATCCTTTTAGCACGGAATATGCAATCATTAGGTTTTAAAAACATTTAACTGGGAGGAAAAAATTGGAAGAGGAAGAGGACAAAGCTTCCCTTGCAGGTTTGAAGCCCACAAAAAGCAATGCTCTATGCTCCCTCTGCTGGCACCAGGGCAGCCGGTCCTTCCTCTCCTAGATAGATTAGCACAGCAAAGCACTGACACTATTTCAGCACGAAAAATCCTCACACATTTAGTGGCATTGCTTTTGTAAGGTGTAATATATAATAAGCCATTTAAGATTTTTTCCTGTCATTCTGTTTTTCAGAAACAAGGGTTTGAGAAAGAAACAGAAAGCATAGCTAGGCTGCATGATTCTGCCTTTATACTTATGTCTAGCCTGAATACTCTGCTTCTTGTTATATAAGCTACAGACAAATAAGGAAAAAGACATATTTAGGGTATCATTGATAGAGAACAGGGAAATAGCACTACATTATTTTTATTTTAAGATATTTCAGGTTTGGTTTCTTTCTCATGAGAATCATACTGGGCTGACTGTTGCTATTCTATGACTTCTGTTTTTCATTCTAGCTGTTTTGGAGGTTCTTATGTTATTAATATAGGTAACCGATTTTTTAAATGATTCACTGAATATTAAGTAAGGCTTTTCCTTTAGTAAATGACTATTTGCACTGGTTTAGTGAGCTGCAATTTATCACAGATTTTTTTAAACTATTGTGACTCTTAAAATATCTCATTTATGAAATTATATTTATCTAATTTTAACTGTCAAATTGAAGAGAAGAATTATTTTCCAACTAATTTTTTATTCAATACTTTTTGATTATTCTGACAAAGAAATAATACCAGCTCACTAGTATTTTATTTATTACTTCTATTATCTGGATATGCTTTTGTTTGCAGTGGAAGCGTTGGTATAAGTGAACAAGAATAATGGTTTTTTCTAACTTTAGCTAAGAAACAGTGCAAAATCTTTGGTTGAATGACTGAACTATCACTGGTCAGATATCTTTTGAGAAATGAGTACAAACTCCCCTTGAAACGTGGAGCAGAAGTGAGAGAGATGTGCAGACGTTGGCTCCAGAGTCATTCTTCTGTGCTGTCCTTGCTGAAGGGAAATGATGAAGATGCTGCCCATCAACTGCAATCCATTGTTCCTATTTTCTGCCTCTTTTTTACCCACTTTGCTTCCTGCAAAGAACGATATAGCTGGAAGAAGAACCCTATTGACAGAGGGGAGATCTTTAACAGGTTTGCTTCAGAAAAAACTTTGCAGTAGGAGTTACTTTGATATAATATAAAGGCTTTGGTGCCGCGCAGATGGGGAAAGTACATCTTATGCAGACAGCCATGGCTGAAGCCAACCTCAAGGTTGGACAAGGTCAAAATATCAATGTACATGTACAGTACAGACCAAATAACTCTTGGAAAAATTTGGGATGCTCAGCTTCAAACAATGTTCTCATATACAGTCCCAGAATACTAGGACTAATATTGAAGGTTTGACTTACTCTTCTCTCTCCAAAATCAATGACAGTGGTTGATACTAAGACCAAACAAATTTCTTGAAACAGAATCTTTATTTAGTACAGAGACACTCCAAAGAAAGCATGTTTGAAACCAATTAAAGAAATATATGCATATCTAACTTTTCCCTGAGGCTTATCTTTCCTTACATCTGAAGGGCCTAACAAATTTCAGCACTTTCCGCAAACCTATTCCCTCCCTCCCTCCCTCCCTCCCTCCCTCCCT
>VZUI01037156.1:0-123822 GCA_013401135.1 Cettia cetti | reverse complement strand
CGGGGCGAGGCGGGGCGGGGCGCCGGGCGCGGCCCCGGGGCGGCGCAGCTGCCGGAGCGGGGCTGGCGGCGGCCGTGCGCGGAGCGGGGGGCGAGGAGCGGCTGGAAGCGCTTGTGTGTAACGTGGCCGGGCGCGAATCCGCCCCGCGAGGGCTTTTAATGAAGTACAGATGTTCCCTAATATAATTATATCGTCCTCTCCCCGATAATTGGCTTTGGCAGCAGCGCGGGGGGATTCGATCAGCGCGGCTGCCGTGCGCTCCCCCCGCCGGCTCCGCAGAGCCGGGGCCGCCCCCGACACCGCCCCGGGCACTGCCCTGGGGACCCCCGGCTGCGGCGGACCCCGCAAGGGGCCCTGATCCCGAGAAGCCGCGTCCAGAGAGCTGCGATTTCAGTGGAAGCTTGTGGCTCACAGCAGGCGAAGGGGCAGCGCTTATTTACTTATTTCTTAAAGTGTATGTCCTCAGAGAGCGTGGGCTTGCTTTGGTACTGGGCTGCCCGTAGTCAGTGAGGATGAAGCAACGTGGTTGTAGGACGGGCAGGTTGTTGCACACATCGGGGAAGGAAGGACCCTGTTACTGAACAGGAGCTCAGCAGCAGAGGATGTCCTGGCCGGCTCCCCCTGTGCAGCTCCCTCACTGTGCCTGTGCTCTCAACCAGGTGAGCTGCAGATGGTTAAAACACCCCAGTTCTCCCCAGCTTGGTTTGTCTTTAGGGAAATTGCCAATGAGGACACGCTAATACAAGCCAGATGTGTGGGTGTTTTATGCATCTATGTAGGGAAAACGGATCAAGCCCACAAATTCATCTTGCAGAGGACAAGCAGCCAACACAAGGTAATGATTTCTAGTCACTACAGGCCCCAGACCACACTGCTTTCACCCGATGACTCAAACTGAAACCCAGCCATGCCATTCCTGCTGACACCTGGACACCATGAGGTGTGTAAATTCTTCAGATAAGCAGGATTAGGGAATTCTTTTAGCCCAGGGTTGCAGAGGGGAGCCACAGAGAGCTGACACATCTGTACTCTCCTGTCAGCTATTGCCAATCCTGCTTGTTAACACAAAGTACAGGCTGGAAAACAGCTCCCCCATCCCCAAAAGAGATTCTGTCCTGCCAACTCCTCTTGCCCAGTCCAGGGTCTTAATCACCAGTTCTTATCAATTTAAGTGAAGGCAAAGGACTATAGTTTTTTCAAGCAATTACAAAACATCTCAGCCGAGCCCACAACGATAGTCACACTTCCATTTTTTATTTATCAGTGGTACCAAAGTGATACCTGCAAACAGAGAATCATTTTGGACCTATGGAGAGGGCAAAGGGGTGGCTCTATGCAGAGCTCTATGGAGCTACATCAGTGTTAATCCTGGTCTCAGACTGAGGAGCTCTGCCTTTGCCTCAGCAGGAACAGTAAAATGCTCCTTGTTTTCACACCTGTGCTCTGCAGGTTTCTGAGGGACCAAAACAGACAGGGTTTCACAAGCTGGGCAGGACATGGAGCATCCTTGTTTTGCCTTCAGCTGGGCCTCTTTGGGGTTTCTCTCACTCTGTAATACGCTGATGGCTGCTCAGGAGACAGAGAATCCAGCACAATCACAGAGATATAAGTGATGCTGGTCTTCCAGACACAATTTTTCATGACTGCTTTTAGTTCTTGATTCAGTTCTGATCCCAGAGGTGCAGGCATGGAGAAGCTGTAGTTTCAGAGGCAGCTGTGTGTATTCCCTGAGAGCAGATGCCTCTGCAGTGGATAGCTTAGGAGCCAGGATGGGGACAAAGAAACTAAGACTATCTTCTCCTCCAGTTTCACTTCAGCCATAGTAGAATCTTTTCTTAGAAGGGTATAAATATAGAAGAGGTGAGGGAAGCACAAAAGCATCACAACCTGGAACAACATGACTTGAAACAGAGGGCAAGCAACCTGACAGACTGACTCTGCAGTATCTCTTTCAAGCTCTTTTCTTTAAATGTTTTTTTTCTTTGGTTTTTTTTTTTTTTAACTTTTAAAAACCAGCTCATCATAATTACAGACTCTCACTTAGACTTCCCAATCTTCCTCTAAAACCAACACAGAAATTACTTCAGAGAACTATCCGGTTTAGTTTTCCCTCAAGGGCACATGCAGGAGAACATTCACCTTAAACAGAGGAGTTCTCCAGCTTGTGAACTCTCCAGTGAAGGTACAAGCAAACTCTCACACTTACCTTATCCTTGCTTTTCTTGTGCTTCATAGCTGACCTCTCAGCAGGAGCTTTCTGCTCCCTCCAGTTATACAGATAAGCACTTTTCAGCTCTCTCTTGCTGACTGAGTTTCTCTCCCATCTTCCCAGGTGTAAAGCTGATAAGTGTGTGATCTCCAAGGATCAACTCTGTCAAAGAGAGGAGGAACAGTGGACTTACTCCTCTCTGACCTCTTATATTTCCTGTCCTCCACCCATTATTAAAGGTAGATGGTTCAGATCTGGCTCCAGCTTGTTCCTCAGATATTCCAGGATAATCTTCTTCAGGCTTTGCCCTTTGCAGTGTACTTTTTGTTTCTGTGCCCCTCTGCAAACAGGTAGGCATTGTTTCCTGAAAGCATTGCACTTGTATTTTCCTGGAAGCAGAAAACAGGGAAACTTACTGTAAAATTCAACCAGTAGCAAGTCAATAATTGATTCTGTTCTTTGTTTCATTCAATTTTTAGAATAAATGCTTTCTTAAAAGAAGGTAACATAATTGTTTGATCCTGAACAAATAACAAATCTTTTCTCCTTGGTACAAGGCACCTGTCCAACATTTTATTAACTTTGCTAATTGTATTAAGCATCCTGCAGTGCTGAACAGCCATCAGCTGCTAAATCCCAGGTCACTATAGTTGAGCTGGCTGTCAAATGAGAAAAAAAAAAAAAAAGACATTTTTGACCCAGAGTAGTAACCAAATAATCACACAGTTCTGAATTCTGCTCAGCTCCTCACAGTGATCATATTTTATGATCTACTGGAAGATGGTGTTAGGATTCACACAAAAAATATGAGCTGTATGGGTGCAAGTGAGATTGATTAATAGATCTCACATGTTCAGACATTTCTACAAACAAGAAAAATTAGGTTTCTCTGTGTGAATATTTTATGCAGATTTTTATGCAGATAATTTGTACCTGCTCTTTCATTTTGTTACCTGTAGAATTACATGTGAACATAATAATAATAATAATCTAAATTTGCATATACAAATTACTGGAAGGTCTGGATCTAGCACACTGGGGAATAATTTCTGGCTGGAAACATTAGCAGTGTGATAACTATATAGACAACTATATGAAATGAAATAAGTACTTGTCAAACAAAAAATGCATTGTTATGAAAACTGGAATTGGTATAGTCTCAAATAAAACTGTAGCCTGTGAAAATGAGTTAATCAGAAATTCTCTCCTGCCACTCCCCTGCCTTACTGCTTTTTCTGTTTCTTTCCTCCTTTTGTTGGGGTGAAATCCTGCAAAGTTGGGAGCTGGGGAGACAGAAGCAGCCAGACCATTCTGAAGATGTGGAAAAGCAGTAAATCCTGGCTCACAGGACAGGGCTGGCAGGATCTCAGTCCAGGCTGGTGGCTCTGCCTGCAGGGGGTCAAACATGCCTGTGCCAGAGGGGGACCTGGCCAGGCAGTGTGTGCCTCACACACAGGGACTGCTGCTGCACTCACACTGTGTTTGACATGGCAAACGCTGGCTTTAATTTTGGTCCTGATGGTAGTCACCAATTCTGCTCAAGAACAGGAGAAACAGCAAGGTCAGAGGGAACAGACAGAAGAAGCTGCAACTGTCCTGCAGACACTGTCTGGCAGTGGGTTCCAGCTGACATGCTCCCATTTCTAAGAAGCACAAGGGCATTTCGACCATAGTTTTGTGAAAGTAGTATTATTTCTGGCTTTCCTTATTTGTTCACCAGGAAACCCATTCTACAGCCAACCAGAACAAAACTGTGTGGAAGGAAGCAGGGGAAAAAAAAAGAGAAAAAAAAGAAAAAGCCAGTCAAGCTACTGCTAATCATATTAATTTATATATGTTGTTTATAATTAGCGTTTTTAAGCATTCATTTTCTTCCTTCAATAAAGACCACATCTCTCCAGGACCCTCACCATGTCCATTGTTTTTATGACAGGCAGTAGAAATAGGTACCAATTACTTGGCTCTTATTTAGTGAGTACTCCAAAGTACTTTGATGCAGCAGCATTGTAAATTCTCTGTAGCAGCTAATTGTCTCATTTTAATTCATTTTTAATGAGACACCTGGGAGAGTGGAGAAACATCACAAAACCACAAAAATCCCAGAATACTTTTGAATTGGTCTCCCAATCTCTCCTTATTTCTGCTTTCCTAAAAAAGGACTTTTTTGGTACTAGCACATAAAGGTGCAGCTTCACCCGGCTGTGTGACAACATTGTTCCTTGTCACATCATAACCTTCTCCCACAGGTGAGGGAGGATGGTGGTAGAATCTACAGGGAGAAAATCCAGGGAGAAGTTTCTGGTCTTCAGATGTTCTCCATCACTGCTGTCTCTCTAGACAACTGAGCCACATTTCCTCTGTTGCCAGCAGGCTGCAGAGGGAAGTGCAGGGTTCTGAAGGAAGGGTTGGGTTCTCACTCATCATCATTTGACATGCAGATGTGACTCTCAGATAGAAAGAAAAAAGGTGGCAGAGGTATATTTTCTTCATCAGCAGCTGATTAATTGCATTCTGTGTTTTATGAAAGGAAAGATGTGTCCTCTGACAGTCACCAGCATGGTTTTCTCAGTTAAGAAACCCTCTTGGTTGTCACTCACATGGCTCAGTGCTACACTCTGTGCTAACTTCAACATCCAGATTTACTGACTCAACAGGAGAATTCATTCCAGTAAGACAGAACTGCCCAAAACTCTCTCAGAAGTTTGGCTCCAGCAAGTCCCTGTCACAGCATCCCTGGTCTCTGCTGCTGTGGTGGCTGGAGGGAGAAGGAGCACACCCCCAGGCAGCCCTTACCCAAATCACATGAGGAGCTCCTAGATCAAAACCAGCACTGCAAGTGGAGAACGAGCCCTGGACATTGAGAAACGTATGTGGGATGTTTTCACTTTAATTAGAAAGGTACCTGTGGTGGCAGATTGATGATGTTTCCACTGAGGGATTTACTGTAAATTGAGAGGCGCACCCAGTGAGCTCTGTGGTTTCACCAAGACATTTCCCTCTCAATTTTGTAATTTGCTGTGCCCTTTTGTTAGTGTTGGGATAATTTTTACCAGGTGAGGCCTGTCAGCAGCCACGGGGCGGTGTGGCTGTCCACAGCCACCACAGCAGTTATCATCCCTGGAGCAGTGTCCCCACATGTCCCCAGGGTCAAAGTCTGGAGCACTTGGTGGTGACTGAGCCCTATCCTTGCCCCACATTTTACCTGACATTCCATAATAAGGATCTGGGGAGGGGTCAGGGAAAGCCCACAAGTTTCAGCAGTAGCTGGAAAGCAGCTGTGGAGGCTGATTCTGTGGCTGAGGACTCCCAGCCAAGCACAGCCAGCAGATGTGCCCCTCTGGTTAGTGCTGCCCAGATGCCATAGCCTGCAGTCACTGACTGGTTTCAGCAAGGGAGAACTCTGGTCCAGGCTCAGTTTTTTTGATCTTTAACAGTATAATGACATTTAATGCTATTAGTATGCCAAAAAAACCTGGCTGCTTCTTTTGTCTACATTTTAGCTGGTTTAGTGCATAAAGGAGCTTTGCTCTTTTGGAGTTCTGGGACAAGGGGCTTGTTGATTCCAGCAGAAGAGCTCTCAAGCCTTTGGTACGGGCATGGTGGAGTACCCAGCACAAACACTCAAGGGTTTTATCTTCCTTAGCTGCAAAACTCCCCTTCAATTTCGCTGCTTCTGGGAAATGACTAAGGGTAAGGTGAGCTGGCCCCTTGCATAGAAGGCTGTCAAGCTGCTGAATTTGTTTGCAGCAAAGGACTGGGGGTCATGTTGTGACCATACGGTCAGGGAGAGCACCACTTTTGGGAATGAGCATTCATGTATTGAATCCACTGTTACAGAAAAAAAATCCCTGAAAATCCCATAGCATTTAAGAACGCTTTGTTGATAAAGATTATTTTGACAAGAACTCTGAGAAACTTACTTTCCCACTGAAAACCCATTTTCAGGCTATTTTTGTCTTTACTGTTTTTCATCTCCTTTTCTAAGATGGATTTTTTTCACCACAGATGAGATCCCAATTTCTTTTCAGACTTGGACAATGGTGCAGTTGAAGAGGGTGACAACAACAAGCTGCTTCTCAAACTATCCCACAAAAGACTTCAGTCAGGATATTTACAATAAATACAGGCACCAAGTGTGAGGGCTCCTGTTTCCTGGCAGCATTGCTTTACCATTTTTTTTCTCTGGAAGGAATCTATTACATCAGTGGCCTCGGGAATGTATATTGAGATGGTTTAATCAGAGTTGAAAATCACAGCACAGAAGGGGCTTCAGTTCTCCTGGCTGGACACGACGTCCCCAATTTGGGAGCTGCTGAGGAATGCCACTGATATCACACAGTCTTTAGTCTCTGTCCAGCATTAAAATGGCTGGTGGCAGCATTGTGGCCCTGATTCATCAAAGCACTGAAGCACATGCTAAACTTTAATTTCTTCAATTAGACTTAAATACATGCTTAGGGCTGAGGATATGCCACAATACCCACAGAGATCACAGTGCTGTTGAAGAGGTAATTTGTTTTGGCCAGTGAATCCCTCTGTAGATAAAGGTTTTGTCAACTTTCCCGTGCTCCTGTCTGTTGCTTGGATCTCCCTGTTGCCTTTATCCTTACATTGCCAGGCAGTCTTTCAGGACACACCACTTCCACCTCATTATATATTCATACAACATCAAGTGCAAATAGGGCTGTAGTTTCTATAGCTCTCATAACACCAATAATTACAACAGGAATGGATTTAAGCATGGGCTTTATTGTCCTCCTAAATGGAGGTTTATATTTAGAGGTCTTATCTTTCTTGTGTTTTCCTCCATGTGTGAAATGGGTCTTTACTCAACCCAGCTTGCTTTAGATCCCCACGAGGCAAAGTGTCTGTGGGTGGAATGACATCTATTTGAAGGGAACAATATTATGTGAGGAGTAAAGATTAAAAGGTCTGGAGAACTTCTAAGACTTCAGCTGACATATTGAGTAATGCCAAGGCAGTGGCCAAGTTCCTCTGTGGCTTGGAAGCTATGGAAATACAGAATGTTTCTGCAGTAAGTTAATCTACAGATAAGAACCTAAAACAGAGTTAATTACAGAGCAGGTTCAAGGGAAAGCTGGGCTGAGCCTCAGGAGTTATTGCATCAGTGGCACACACTGAGGTTTGGGAAGGAGAACAGGACACAGGCAGCTACCCCTGGGAGGGATGGACTCAGGCCCACTTTGCTCCAGCAGTGTCAAACTGACTGTCAGCAGGAGCAGATCCAGGCTGGAAATTCTCAGTGAGCTCCAACGAGCACTGGAGTCAGCTGTAATTGCGTGAGAGTTGTGAGGAATGACAAAGGTGGATCTAACTCATCATCCAGGGGCAAGTTCTAACACTGCTGGACAAACATTTTGCTGAAGGGTCTTTCTTAGCTATCAGGTTTTTATCTGAATTCTGTCGACTGCATTCCTTGGAGGAGGAAAAAAGCCTGCAAGGGCAAACCCTCACCCAGACATGTGTTTGATTGACAGTCATGCACTTTTTTTGTTTGAAATTAGATTTTTCAAAGGAGTAGGGTCAAGGGCTTTTTCTTGCAGAAGATCAAAGGTTACATCCTTTGCTCATCTAAACCAACTTGGCTTCAGTGATTCTTTGTTGATTTGTAGCAGTTGAGTGTCTCTACCAAAAATACAGCCCAGACATGAAATCAGCAGCACACCCATGCCTGCTTTCCAACTATGAAATAAAACATGATTCATACCCCAACCACAGAAGCGGAATGAAAAAGCAAACAGAATACAAGGTGAAAAGTAATTATATTCCCTTAATTGCAGATTTTAAAAAAAGTATAACACCAAAAATTGCTAATGAGATTCTTTCCTTTTAATAACCTGTAAAATGTGAAGGCAGCCTCTTTATTGAATCCTGGGTTTTGCTAGAAAAATAAATATTGTAGGAATTATTGAAGCATACATCTTATTAAAATCTTCAAAAAATGCACAGTAAATGTAAGCGCTATTAAGTTGGGATGAAATATATAGATCATATTTAAGCTGAAAGGAGGTAAATAATCCATTGCTAGAATATGATTGCCATTGGCAGAAAATAAAATAATGTGGATTATGATAAATAGTGCAGCCAGTAATGGAAGCTATGGCCAGCATTCCCAAAGGAGGCACCACCCACAAATGGCAAGTAAAGAAAGTAGTAAAGTAAATAAAGTAGTGGCAAGACTTGAAGTACAAAATCTATTTCGTAAACCATGGGTTTGAATGTGGAGAGAGTTCTGTTCTGATGGCTGAAATCACAGCACAGAGTAGCGGTGTGGTAGCAGAACTTCATCTAAGTTAACATTCTGATTTGTTAACATTTTCTCCTGCTGTGTGACAGGCAGGGACTGAAGGGGTGTGTGTGCACTGGGGCAAAGACAATTCTCCATTTCAGCCCAGCCTGGAAGGTGACAGTTTGCTTTAATTAGTTTTAACTTGTTCAAATTACATAAACATTGATTTTCACACTTACAGGTTGAGTAAGTAGATACTGTCAAAAGAAAAATTAAAAGAAAAATGACTGCATAAGAGTAGAAAGGGCTGAGCAGCAGAGAGGAAAAGAAAACTCTGACGAGCTCTGCGAGATGAACACAGCAGCCACCTTGACCAGGTGGCTGGTATGAGGTTTGCCCCATATTATATTTTCTCAGTGAGAACAGAAAGTGATTTTGATTTTTGCCACATAAGACATTTAGGCTCGATGCCTGTGATGGAGTCTGTGTGACTTGAGAACCAGCAGAATAATAATACTGTGTGTCCAATATCATAAAACACAATTTATTTGCTTTTTCCATCAGAACACACTATGTTCCTGAGGGGGCATAATTTTAGAGCTCAACTCTCATGCTGGCTCTGAAAGCTTCTATTAAGACAGAAATCTCCTAGATAATAGAAAACTGTCTCAGGCCTATTCTCTTGCACATCAGGCTCTGTCTGTCCATTCGGGAGTTTATAGCAAGCTCATCTTTGCAATAATAGAGAGACTTTAAAAAGGGTCTTCAAAGGCCAATGATTTCCCACAGCATCCCTCAGTATCCCTGTTTCCTTCCTCTACTGTTGTCTCTTTTTCCACCCTTGCTCTGACAGTCTGTAGTCAGTACTGGTAGAGAGAGGGATATTGCACTGGGTTTGGAGGGTGGCAGGATTATTCAGTGGGGAGGCTGAACTTGGAGTCCTGAGCAAAGCCCACTCTGTCAGCAAAGCTGAAATCCCCCGGGAGCAGCACTCTGTGCTTCCACATCTCCCCAGATGCAGCCAGGCTTTCCCCAGAGGGGAACCTACTCCTGCTTTTCCCAGAGGAGAGGATCACAGACCCTGGGCTCTTTTAGAGAAAGATGAATAAATGAAAGAGGAAAAAGGAACACAGCAGGCAGCCACGTTTCATTACTTTTTGATTTAGTCATCCAGAGTTACAAAGTGATAGTAAACACTGTTATCTCTGTTCTGGGTGGGTGTGAAACATAGCTTTAAGGAAATACTCAAAGCTGTTATTGGCTCATTTTGTGCTGTAGACTTTTCTAATAGAGCAGAATTAACTTCTCAGTACCGTATCACAGAAGGAGACTAGGTTTATTTAATATCTAAAAATGTTGGCCCAAACAGGTGGCAACACTGCCCTCCATCAGCCAGTGGAGACGAAAAACACAGCCTCTGTTTTTTAGACTATTAGCTTTAACATTTTTCATTCCCAGCATTCAGTTAGTCAGCAAGGTTAATATTTAGCCAGAGCTTGGTGCAAAGACTCTGTTTCTTTCCTCCTTTCTGCTGCACTTCCTTGTGCACGGAGCCTGAGTTTGTACAAAGGCAGGGACTGACCTGGGGAAAAAGCAAAGCTGTGCCCTTGTCCCCCTGACTGTCCCTGGGCAGGTAACGTGAGGCTGCATTAGCACAGCCCCTCTGTCATTGTGTTTCTCACTGATCCAAGCCTAGTCCAAACCAACAGCAGCCAGAGCCAAACCACCAGTGATGTTTTATTTGCTCTTAAATATCAAGCTCAGGAATTTGCTCCAGCCATGTCACTTCCTGTGCCGAAATCAAATTTCAGCAGCCTCAGTGTCTGCACCAGTCAGAACTGGCTCTTGGTGCAGTTCTGGATGGGTTTATTGCAGTTCAAAGCTGTCGGGAGAGGCAAAGCAGAGACACTCAGCTAAAAAAATAAAAATAAACAGAAATCATTACTTCACACATGAACTCTTTTTTTTTTCTTTCTTTTTTTTTTTCCTGAGAAAGAAAAAAAGCTTTCTAAACCTCAGAAGAAACACTCCAGATTGTGAACTTCAGCTCTGGTCCCAGCAGAGTGGCCCCAGACTAAAACACAGGCGTGAGAGCACAGGGCAGCTGAGAAGGGATCGCTCCTTTTCCTTTTGTTATGCGGAAGTTAAGGGAAGACCAAGCCAGGACAGATGATTTGTCGGTGCATTAGTCAGCCAAGGAACTCGTCCTCTTGCAAAACAAAACCACTACCAACAATAATTCAGGCTCTCCAAGGAACGTGCCAGGGAATGTAGGGCTGGAGACTGAAAGACAAGCTGGAAGGAGGGGGAATGCTTTCCTCCCTTTGACATGAGCAAAGCATTCACATCACTCACCCCACAGGCCACCGTGTCCAGGTGCATCAGGAACCTCTGAGCAAGGCTGGGCAGAGGGGCTAAAGCACCTCGGGTTAGAGCCATAGTGACCCCAGCAGCTGGAAAGCTCCTGTTGGACAGGTCAACTACAATTAAGAGAAATAATAACACCATTCTTGATTGCACCATACAGACCTGTGCCTTTGTAGCTCAGAAATGCATTTGGCAGTTTGCATTTCTTGACACTTCAGAAAAATAAGCCCTGCACGACATTGGTTACATACAGATGCAGAACGCTGAGCAATGGGAGAGGATTTTAAAAAGCTCTTTACAAGAATTTGTTACAGGTACTCTAGGCAAGGAGAATGACTGGACTATGAAATAATCAGGCACTACAAAATGATGCAGAGAGGTCAAAATCCTAGCAATGGATTTTTATCCATCCAGGCAAACTAGAAAACACCATCAGGGAAAACGAGATTGGAAGTCTTTGGTTTTGGTGCTGAATCATGTTTTTAGAGCTAAAGCATATCCAATAGGGGATGAAGTTGTTTGAAATTTAGTCAAGCAATACAGGGGCTAGACTGCAGTTGGACAGAAGGGGCAGAACAAAGCACAGGCTAGAGAGATTGTAAAGGCAAACTGCACCAACGGAGAAAAACACCCTCTGTGAAAGGTAGGCAGGCAGGCAAGATAGTTGTCCAACATACATTATCCTGTAACTAATCTAGACATGATGCTATTTATTCCCAACAACATCCAAAACTTTTATCTGCATTATTTACAAAGTCCATAGCTATTTGGTAAACAGGGCTTAAGAAGTGTCAGCTGTAAGGGACTCCTGCTTTGAAGACAAATAGACAAGCAGACAAAGAGTCAAGGAAGGGCTCCAGTGTTTCAGCTGCGTGGCCGAGAGCCACTTCTTTGTAGCATATGGCACACACTAACAGGTTTATTTTCCCTGAGGAAGATGTATAAACTGTCTGCAACTGCTCTTCACACTTGTCACTCTAAGTCAGATAACTTTTCCAAGGCATCCTGCCCAAACAGCCCCCCAGCTGAAGCTGCACAAAGAATTTGGGGGCACCTCGCAGGATGTTGGGGGAGCAGAGGGCTAGGGCTGCACAAGCAGAGTGATAAAGCATGTGGGGAAGCGTGTCAGGGACGCCGACAAAGGCGGGCGGATGAGATGCGAAATGAGAGCATTAAATGAGGAGGGGCAGGGCTGGAGGGGGGCACTGCTGGGAAGCGGAGTTAAATTCGGGTCAGGGAAGAGAAGCAGCAAGTGGCAGCACGTCTCTGCAGCTGTCCCGGCCCTGCTGCCGGCACAGCCCCGCCAGGTCCCGTCTGCTCCGGCAGCCCTCGGGCTCTCCGCCTGCACCAGGCAGCGCCGGTGGGTGCGAGGGCTGGCCAGCCCCTGTGCCAGCCCCACCGAGCTGCAGCCTGCCCCCGGGCCCATTACACACCGTGATTAATATGCAGAGACCAAAGCGACTGGCAAAGATAATTACACAGCGAGTCAATTGGCTGGCAAAGTTAATTATGCAGGGAGTCAAATGAGTGGCAAACCAAGTGACTGAGGCAGAATAAAGAAACATTTGGCAGTGACAAATGGCAACACAAGTTACTCAGACAGGGGGTCAAGCGGGCTGGGCGCTGGATGCGCTCTCGGGCAGCAGGAGTGGCGCGGTGTCAGCGTGTGTCGCTGCCTGGCACCGCGCCCGGGGCAGGGCAGGGCAGGGCAGGGCGGGCACGGCCCCGGCTCCAGCGGGACCCGCACCTCCGCCCGCCTCCGCCTCGATTACCCCTAACCCCGAGCACCGAGCCGCCCTCCGCCGCAGCACGGAGCGCTGGCCCCGTTGCGCCACACGAGGAAGTGTTTTGCATTCTCTCCAGCCGAATGTTAAGCAGACGAATCGAGCTGGAAAGCAGAAATATGAACTAACCCGGGAGCCGGCACCAGCGGTGCCCGCCCAGCGCATCGGGAGCTGGAGGGAAAGTAAAGGCTTTCTTCCTGCTATATCCAGTCCTAAGCAGGAAAACTGTCTCAGTTTTCTTCTACTTACTCAGACAGAGAGGTTTCTACTAGGACTGACTAACAAGCCACATTTTATCTGGAAATCAGCTAGATCTGCTTTTCCTGACAGTGACCAAACGTGTATGTTTCAAGGGCTTAGTGAAAGAAGGCGGCACAGAGCTTTGAGATCTTTTTGGGAAATGTTACATACTTTATTTCTGTATATATTATATTATATTATAAAAATAGCAAGGGCCCTGAAGTGACCTGTAAAGGGCAAAAGGAAAACAGGTAGCTCTGACTTTTTTATTTCTTACAAGGTATAACCAAACCCAGAAGCATTGAGATTCTGGAGTGTTTGGGACTGTTCCTTGCTTTCTTCTACAATAGATAACTTACCTGAATGCTGGAGCCAGAGTTCCCAAAAATATGTTATGCCTAGAAATTACTGAAACAAACCATTGTAGAAAAGAGAATGTTTAATCCTTACATCTGCAATAGTTTGGGTTTGTTAGCATTTACTTCAGTCTGCTGGCCAGTTGGCATGGTTGGACAATGAAGGGCTTTGAGACCACACCTGCTAGGAAAGCTCAGGTATCTATAACACAAATTTACACACAAGTTCTCCAGTAAAATGAAAGAAATTAAAGTCACCTTTTGTTAATTGCCTACAAAAAGAGTTTTCCCAAACTATGTCTAGTGTTTGCCAGGAATAATTCTGTTCTTTACGTGCAACGGTTTCATATCTGACTCCAGCATTTTATTTGAAAGCAATGTATTTCTTCTGAGTTGTGCTACTATAATCATGAGGAAAAAAAGGAAGTAATAAGAAGGAAAGGCAATTCCAAAACACCAGGCAGTTTAAAACAAAGAAGAACAAATAACAATAGCAGAGAATCAGTGTGGTACATGAAAAATAAGTCCTTTCTAGGTCACGCTTAAATTTGCATTAATGGCCTTCTCGTCAAATTATCTCAGGGGATCTTCAGATTAGCATGCAAAAAGAAGCATGATACAAACTAGAGTAGTAATACTTGTTTTATTTACTAGACCATTTTTTCCAAAGGAACTAAATATGAGAATTTTGAGAGATCTTTCATCTTTTAAACAGGAAGCACAGACAGGAAGATCTCACCGTAATTAGCAGCTAGTCAAATAACATATAATTCCTCTCTGTATTTACTCAGCGGTGTGTACTTTAATCATGGCAAATATTAAACTGACCCTAGCCACCTCCTTCTATAGACTGGCTCAGGAGCCCATTTGTTCAGTTCTTGGATAAGCTTTTAAGAAAACAAATGTTACCAAGTGCATTTAAAAGTAAACACGGGGTATTCCCAAATCCATGTCTGAAAACTTGTTTGATGAATGAGATAGAGAGTGGAAAAAAAAAAAAAAAAAAAAAAAAAAAAAAAAAAAAAAAAAAAAAAAAAAAAAAGAAGTCATAAGCATTTAATCTGCCAGTCCAATGTGTAATAGAGGTGAGGTGGCCACCTAAGAGTTGTTGCTGTTGTTTGGGAGGAGCAGGGCAGTCTATTGGCAAGATTTGGGAATCAATGGAGATTTTGGTTTTTATTATTGTCTGGTGTGCCAGTGAACAGTGAGTAACCCCAAATTCCTGCTGCTTCAGCAGACCCTGTGGGCCACTTGTCCCTCGGGGTTGTGGTTCACACACTGGGTGAGCATCCAGTGAGACCTTTGGCCCTCATTGTCTTCCCTCATCAGCAGCTGTTCAGGAAGCATTTACTGAGGATGCTCCACATCTCCAGTGCTGGCAGGAGGTGGAATCTGGAGGTGGTTTCACGCTGCAGCCTTGCACCAGGAGGGTCAGGGTACCACACATCAACTCAGTTTTTATTTAGCAAATCTGTTAAGGTTTGCTACAAAAACAACCTACTACTTGCACAAAGGCAGCCTGGAGATAACAAATGGACTTCTGCACCCAGCTCTGAAGGGTGTGTGAGCACACAGACATAAAGGCTGCTGACCTCTAAAGGGAGTATCACTCATGTCATCAAATCTCTGCTGTCAGAGCAGGGAACTGCACCAGAAAACCTTTTCTCAAATGCTGAAATCTCAACACTGGCCTAGCAATACACCAGACACAAGAACAGCATCGTTACTTCAGGATGAGAAAAGTGAAACAAATCTTTTGAATGTCATCTTTACAAATAGCCCAGAGCTGTCAAGTTCTTGGACTTTCTTGAAACTCCTCTGAATTTTAAAGCCCATCAAGACTTTGCAGCTGTAGTGGGATTAGATAATCCAGCCCAGACACTGCTATGGGAAAGAAACTCAACAAGGTGAGACAACAGACATCAAATGTAGCTAGCAGAAACTATTTACACCCACTTTATGGAGTCACCAATTTTTACAGGGAGCACAAGATACTGGAAAAATCATGCATTTAAGACACCCAGGGCAAGAGACAAGCAAGCTGCTAGAATCATGTATTTTATAGATAGTGCCCACAGAGAATACACAGTTACCTGTTTGCATCCTGGTGTATTCAAATGCTGATTTTCAGAATTATAAGACCCACATATTAACGTGGTTTGATCAGCAGTTTTACACTGCTCAGCCATGGCTGCTTTCATTATCTGCCACCCATCTGTACTGTTGGTATGCTTGGCTCTTTTACAGTGTTGATCATGTCTGATTTAACATGCCAGGTTACATTAACAGCTCTGAAACCCAAATGGCCACACAAGTCCTGCAAAAGCGGTTGGGCTGCTTTGCTGTTGTTACACATTATATTCCCCTCCTCATTGTCACTAAATCCAACCGGAGAAGCGCTTCCAGGGAGAGAGACCATTAGCCACCAAACACCCCAGGGCATCACAGCAGTCCACAAAGCTGATACTTTCTGCCAGCCGACCAGCAGCTCTAAAATGTGCAGAGCTTGTCAGGTTTCTGGGCACCCCTCCTCCCCCCAATTAGTCATACCAGTGACTTCTCTGTACAAGGAATTTGGAAGAGGGAAAGAAAAAGAGCTTTTCCTCTGGCTTCCAATTTAATGAAAGGCTTAAAAGTTCAGTGAATTCAGAGAATGTAACCTTTGGAGCTCTCATGAAGAACAATGAAAATAATAAGAAAATCTAATGTTTCTTATACAAGTATATCTCTTAAACTCTTACAAATCTTAGCCTTTTTGGTGGAAAAAAACTTTAACCAGAGGCAGATCAGAGTCATGTCAGCCTGCTATAAGATTAAATAGTCTATTAATCAAAAATCAGATTAACAACACTTTGTTAAAACTAATTATGTGAGGAAAGCCAGCTTCTTGTTGCATTGCCAAAATATCGGATATAATTTTTTTATTTTTATTCATTGCATCATTTTAGACCAAATGTTTTGGCAGCTTAATTAGAGGCAGGTGGTGCCGTTGCCATAATTACATAGAATTCCTCATATTTTGTCATCATGCTTATTAGAGCCCTTGATTCAGCATGAAAGGGAAGCATTCTGGCCAACCAAATATTGCAGCAGTTTTTATGGGAAATGCAATGCACCTTTACATGAGAGCTGCCTTGCTTAGAGGATGCCAAATATTTACTTCAGCTGTGGGACAATGCTGCCTTTTCCAGTAGGAAACAGTTAAATGAGCTCTCAAACCCAAATGAAACCCAAACTCACTGCAGTCAATGGCAGCATTCCCATTGACTTAATTGGGACCAAAACCCAGCTGGCTTTCCTGAGCAGGGTGAGACTGATTTATATAGGATGGATATGGGACAAGTCCACAAATATAACTGAGATCAGAACTTGGCTCATTAATCTCTCGGGAGTTGGGCTGGTTGTGGCCAGGGAAAGCAGAGCTGGATTTGGCTTGCAGGACAGCTCAGGATCACAGCCCTCAGCCCACTCAGCTCCAAAAGGTGATAATGCTTTTTTCACGTGGTCCTGATAAGGTTCATGCTGAGGTTGTAAAGAGAGTGGTCGTGTTCAGTTCAAGGTCACAGAGTCTACAATTTGTTTACCTACACATCTGAAAAGACTGATAAAGCTTCAACTGCTGCTGCCACCTTCACAGATCTCCAGTTAGAACAGTCCTGAGATGGTCCTTCTGGGCCAGGGAAATTGTGCCATGGCACACAAAGAAGTGGTTCAATCTGTGTCACATCACAATTTTCAGCACCCCAGATGCAACTCCATTCAGTCCTAGGTGAACAGCTCAGACTGACATCTCTGAACACAAGCATGCACTGCAGCTGAGCCTCACTGAAACAGAGCTAAAAGATAATCCATATCTGCATTTTTAACACCTTTGTCCCCTTTCCCATTCCTACCATCTTATTTTTTCCAACCACACAAATTATTTTATGATCATGCCCCTTAGAGTGAGCTCTGGGGTCTTTGGATAGCTCATGTGTGGAGCTCCCTCTGATCTGGATATGATGCCTCCAGCATTAGACAGCTATTAATCAAAATCAGTGCTACAGAATGTAAGCAATAAAGTTCCTTAAGCATGACATTTCCCTTAAGCCTTCCCATTTATCCCTGAGATCTTATACTGCCTGTTCAAAGTTAGTGACAGGACTCAAGTTCCCATCAGTGCTGGCCAATTTCTTGTTGATCATAAAGGTTTTAAACCATTCAATCCATGCAGCCCTTCTACAGGGAAAGTGGCCAAGAGAATATACCTCAAAGAGCAAACCAGGAACTTCACTGGGGGAAAACACCCAATCCCCCATGACTTGTTGATCATTTGGGAATCAGTTTGAAGAAATCAGTGCTGTACTTCCCTCTACTTTCAACTTGGAGCCCACAAAGGTAAGAGAGAGAGCAGCAGCTTCAGTGGTATTTTAATTTTCCCATTTCAGTCATTTTCTGTGGGCCTGATTCTGTTGGTGCAGAGCTGATGGGAGCTCAACTTCCTATCAGCAAGATCACTGTTTCACAGTTCATCTGAGCATAGTGCAGTCTTAAAGAACTGTGAATAAATTCCAGTGTAATCAATATATTTTATCCCCTTGCTAATGCATGCAACAGTTTTAAACCCTTGTGGCTACTGTTACATTTAATGCCAATAACCTAGCAGTGATCATCTTATGGCTGTAGTTTCAATGAAGTACTTAAGATGTCACCAAGTCTCATAAGGTGCAATCAACTCAATTGCCTGAGTAAAAGTATTACAGATTATCAGATTTTAGGGTGTTTTCTATATACACAGCTAATAAATCCTGACAGGTATTAGAAAAGACCAACAACCAATAAAGATTATGATACTATAAAAGACATTATTTAATATATTTTTGCCACTAAAAAATCCAACTAGTATATCCTGGCCCTTCTTGTAAACTCTGAAGCCTGCAATGAAGGAAAAAAATTCTCCTAAAATGAGATTTTTTTTTGATCTGTGGCTCCTGGCTTTTCAAGAAATAGAACTTCGTGGCAGCATTTACCTGAAACAAGTCCTCAGCTAAAAAGAAAAGCAAGACCAAGGGTTTGAGACCAAAATTTGTGTTGTTTTTCTGCACAGGGAGAAAGGAGGGAAGGACAGGATTGTGCAGTTGTCAGAATCACAGCTTGTTCTGTATTTCTGCATTTCTGTTTTGGCCGGACTCCAAGCTCCAAATGAAAATACTCTGCCCTACACTACAAGGGAGTTTTAATCCACTCCAAATTTAGCAGCCACAGCATCTCTTCCCCTGTGGCAGCAAGCATTTAACAGAACACTGCTGCAGTCATTTCTGTCTTTCCCAAATCCACCACACCACAGGGGAAATCTCCACGTTTCATTTTCATTATTTCCCAAATGAAACACCAAGAAGTTTCCCCAAGGGGGAACTCCCAGCTCGGTCCTACGAGAGCTGCCTGGGTGAGCAGAGAGGGGGCAAAGCCAAGGCGCAGCTCCAGCAGGAGCCGCAGAGCCTGGGGATGGCTCAGGTGCTCCAGGGCTGCTCTCTGCGCATCCAGCCCAGGCGGGGAACCCTTCCCTCTCTGGAAACACGCAGCTGAACGCCTCCAGCCGCGCTGGGAAATGCGCAAAGCCAGCTTTGGGGGCTGGAACCGAGTGGAAACCAGACTGTAAGTCCTTTAATTTCTTGGGAAGGAGGAAGGAAACACGGGTGCTTGGCACGATCACAGCAGGATGGCACATTCCTCGCTACAGCATCGCACTTGCCTTAATTACCCAGACGTTTTCTATTTCAGTTAAAGGTGCTTCCTGGAAAGGGAAGACACAGCACAAGATTTGTTTGGAGATTTTAAGATATGCCTACAACAGTCATAGCTAACATAATGTAACAGATCAGAAACACTGCACAAAAAGCTCTCAGCTTCTTCAGACAACTGTACCTTTAAAATGTTGTGAATTTTTATGTAACTGATGGAGAATCCTGCCCCTCCAGAGACTTTGGTCAGCTCCCCTAGGATAGCATAGCTCTACATTCTTACACAGGACATTTTCCGGGTATAAGTAATTTTTTATCAGCAGGCACTTGGAAGCCCAGCCAGCAACAGGGCTGACTTTCCTCATGGAAGAGTCAGAAGCAAAAGGAAATATTGTGCCTAGCTCCATGACACACCCAAGTGAACCAGGATGTTCATTATCCCTCTGTCCATTGAGGTTAAGAACACAGCACTTCCTGAAAACCCCATGTCACTGAAAGTTACTTGAGACTGATTCTAAATCCATAAATTACTTTAAACAAGAAAGATTCCAATAAATAAAAGATTTTTTTTTACCAAAACACATCTTGCTTCGCATTCACCAGGACTCAGAGGTTCCAGCTCAGATCAGCCCTGGGTCTTCACTCCCTTCTTGAACTGGAGGAGCACCTGGCCCCAGCTCTCTCTCACCACTTGCAATTTATTGACTTATTTCTAGCTCTGATTTTCAGCAACTTCTGTAATGCTCTATGAAATATCTGGTTTTCCCTGGCCATTATAACACCTACATTATGTAAGGTTGGATGGAAAGTGTTTTTATCTAAAAACCAATCAGAGCAAAACGATCCCTGTCAGTTTTATTCACTCCATATTTTAAAGGAACAGAGAGGCCAAAGCGAGTATTGCTTTGGCAATTCCTAATTTCTTCCTTGTCATCTTGAAGAAAATTGATCACTGCCACTCCACAGGTGTGCTGTGGGTGGGGCATGGTAGATATTCCATAAATTAATGTAATGGTCTTATCATTAGTATTCACCCTTTGATCATTCCCTATTGCCTTTGATGCTGTTTGATTCAAACTCCAGGTCAGTGACAATAAAGAGCCCAGGCTTTTCCTTGATAAAGCTTTTGTCACACTGGTGGCTCTTTGCTCATGGCTTCCCAAGCCTGGTGTCACCAGGAACTTGTGGGAGGCTGCAGCAGCCATCTCCCCTTCTGCTGCAACCTGTAGCCTCCCAGAAGAGCCAGCTGAAGGAGTCTCAGGATGTGTTTGATTATGAGTGAAGGTTATTTCTGATCCTGCTGCTGCAAGTGGTGCTTGAAACAGCTAAGGAGGGGGGAAGATCTGCACAGTGTGCTCAGTCCTGGTGTTCTACTGCACTGTTCAAGTCAAAATTAATTAAGGCCATCCCTGACAGTCTCTGTTTTTTTCTAATAATTTCCATTGTTGCTGTCCTGGTCCAGTGCTTCTTGACACAGTTAATAGAAGTTCACAGGACAGAAGTGCCCACGAGACAGGAGGGGTTGAGAGACAGCTGCTTCTTGGATAACCAGCACAGACCTGGCAGTGACAGAGTGAGCTCCTTTCCACAGCAAGGTGGTATGGGGAGATGGGAAAGCTCCAGAGCTTTCTGTGTTTGCTGGACAAGGCTGTTGCTCAGCAGCTCCTTCAGATTTCAGGGGAGGGACATTGGTCCTGCAGCCACAAGCTTGGGGAAGCACAGAGTCACCTTTGACAGGAATTGCAGTCCTGAATGTGAGAACCTGGGTGTCCCTTTACCAGTCCCCCAAGCCCTGGGTCTGCCTCTTTTATACTTCAAAGCCTTCAGCTGTACTTCAGAGGCTTTGACCCCACAATCCTTAATCAAGGAAATCAAAAGGAATTTTACTAGATTAAATCAAAAGCAGATTTACAGGATTAAAGACCAAAGGATCAAGAATTCAGGTTGAAAAGGAGTATCTTTGAAGTACTCAATGTACAGTAAAGAAATATAGGCATCCTTACATATCTGGGATGGGAATTTCCAAGAAGTGGGATGCAGGAAGGCACCCATATCCCACTGGAATTCCTGTGAGCCTGGCATGTAATTGCATTAGGGCACTTAAAAAACCCTCAGTTGTGCTTATTAACTGTCTGTCATAAAATTTAAGCTATATATTTGCCCTTCTGTTTTACAAGGCAATAACCCAATTAATGTGTGGATAAACTAGGAGGCCAAAGGGAATTGGATTATGTCTGAGGAAAACAGAGGAGCAATTAAAGTATCACTATTCTAGGAGAGATTGAATTAACATAGTAATGAAAACATTCCTGCCTGTTTGGGAAATGGGGACTGTGTCTCCAGTTTTGTGTCTAGGGATTATGAGCAGCAAGAGCCCCTTGTAATACTCTATCAATTGACATCTCAGCCATCATTTCATTGCATGTGAGGTGGCCCAACAGGGAGACTGAAAGAGCAAGGATTTAAAGAGTAAAGATTCTTGTACTTCTTTCTGCCTCAAAGCTGCACCTTCCCACCAACCTCAGCCTCCCTCTCATACCCACACCCAGCAGCTGCTGCTCTCCTGCTTCCAAACAGTACTTCAGGTTTGAGTTCAAGTGAGTGTTTTAATTAACAGAGAGCAACTTCTACCTGGAGCGATCTCATTAAACAGACAAATCCAACACTGGTCATGATTTGCCCTGAAAATGAAAATGGTGCCTCCAGGAAAACATAAGACTGTCTTATAAACCCACAGAAAACTACAACCATAAACCAAAATGCCTTGGAGTAACAGAACAGGCTTATTTTGCCCAGCCTGCCAAGCCTACAGCAGGCCTGCAGTTCTGGTCCACAGGCCTGTTTGGCTTTACCAAGTGCAAAAGTGCTCACAATGGTTATTGCTGGTTTGCAGCTTCCCTTCCCCTGCAGTGCCAGTGCCAGGGTCAGGCTCTCAGCCCTGAGAGCAATATTGGTGTGCACAATGGTGGAAAATGAGTTATTACTCAGTCTAACAGGATGGCTCTGAAACCACAGTGATGATGCTTAATCGTGTACTCTGCAGACTCTGCTCCCCAGAGTTATAAGGATGCAAAACAGAGCTGGAAATGCATTAGCAGGAGAAAGGAGAGCTTCCATCCCTCTTATGGCTTTGTTAAAACTCTGCATTTTGCCTTATCCTTTTTGGCAGCATGAGTTTAGTCCTGGGAATACTTAACAAACTGACAAGCTAACGAGTTTTGCCAATGAATAGGATTTCATATTTGAGGCTAGGGGAGGGTTTGTTTTAATTGAGGATTTTGATAAAGTCATTTTCAGTTATGTGCTGAAAAGGACTTGTACACCAGCTTGGATTATTTGCTTGCTTAACCAGAAGAGTAGTAGCAGAAAATTACTACTCATACTCCAACATGGATTATTTTATTGCTCAGCCAGAAAAGTAGTAGCAGTACTCCTGATCCCCTTGTGTTAGCAACACTATAGCAACCATACAGGGACTGGCTGTGATCATGTGTAAACTAGATGGCAAGAATTTTTGTCTGTATTTTTTCTTTGCTTGGGACTTTTTGTTTATCTGGTTTGGGTTTTTAGGGTTGGTTTTTTGTTGTTTTTTTTGTTTTGTTTTGTTTTTGTTTTGTTTGTTTGTTTGGTGGTTTTTTTTTACATGCCAGGATATTCTTTGGTTGTCTGGATATCTATGTCTCTGCCTAACAAGGTGCATATCAGTCAAGCAATCTTTGTGGGTTTTGCAGAGTTTCAGAGTTCAGGGGACCTTAATTTGGGAGCCTGGTTGCAAAGTCATTGCCAGATGTCTCCTCCCTGGTGTGACAGGGTCAGAGCAATGGGCTGTCCCAGCATATTGGTGATCTGTACCTGTGTGTTCACACCAGCTGGGGTGGGACAGGAGCTCAGGAGCAGGCTCCTCAGGACCTTTACTCAGTCCCTGTGCCTGCTCTATCCCCACATCCCACTCAGGGCTTCAGTGACATTAGCTCAACCTGCCATAGCACGTGTACAAGTAAACCCTGAAATGCAAACTAGGCTAGAATGGAGGCAGATCTCTTGCTTAAAATCCAATCTAAATAAGAACTATATATGAATAATACTAAAAGTCCAGGGCAAACATTCCCACTAAGTCTCCCACAGAATATGATGCATCTGTCAACAGACTTTCCCATCTGTATGCTGTTGGGAAATGAAACAGGGGCTTCTGGGGATCCCAAAACCTTACAGCTGAATAAATGACAGTCTGCACTTCAAATATTAATAAATCCCCTTCCACATTTGCAGCTCCCCCTTCAAACTCTTAAACCTATCCTTCTAATCCACACTTATTAACAGCAAAAGTGTCTTTAATCACAGGCAATCTAATTGAATTGTTGAATATCCATGCCTGTAAACCATGGAACAAGCTTACTTTGCACACACATCAGCACGGTTTTTCAAAAGCAAAGGTGTATTGCCACTTTCCAGAGAGCCAGCTCAGATCTGCTCCCAGTGCAGGATATCTATTCCACAGATTGTTCTGTTAACTTGTAATAATCCCACAAAAATTAAGGCACTTCACTTTAAAAAATCTTCCTTGTTAATTCTACTTCCCAATATAGGAACCAACAGCTGAGAGAGCAGCTATGAAGGCTCCCTGCCTTCCTTCAGCTCTGAATTCATTGGAACCAACTGAGCTGAGCCAACTCTGGGGCAGTTCTGCCAAACCAAACCAAACCAAACCAAACCAAACCAAACCAAACCAAACCAAACCAAACCAAACCAAACCAAGCCAAAGCCAAAGCCCACTTTTTTTTTTTTTTTTTTTTTTTTTTTTTTTTTTTTTTTTTTTTTTTTTTTTTGTGGGAGTGTTGGGAGGGGGAGGCTAATTTTCAGCTGGATTAACAAAAAGATTCAGCTCCAGGCAGGGTCCAAAGAGCATCAGATCCAACCTAGCACAGGTTGAGAGAGCAGAAGGGAACAGGGCACAGGCCAGGCAGTCCTTTCCTGCTTGGCACCAGTGGGTTGGACTGATGGGGAACCTGCCCCCTCCTTTAGTGTGTGGCAAACACAAACAGAGGCATCCCAGGCACTTGCTCTTGTGCCAGTCCCAGTAGACAAACATGAACTGGTTCTTATTTGAGAGGACTTGCAGTGAACAATTGCAGCTGCTGCCTGTGCTCAGCCCCACAGTTCCTGTGATGATCCAGCAGCAGCTTTCTTATCACAGATTCTTATCACAGAATGTTCTGAGTTGGAAGGGACCCACAAGGACCATCAAGTTCAACTCCTCAGGGAATGGCCATGTGGGGATTACACCCACCACCTTGGTGCTGTCAGCACCAGGCTCTAACCTGCTGCCCTCTCTCATCCTGGGGCTGTGCCCTGCAGAGCCTGGCTGGGTGCTCTTACAGCTGGACACAGCCTGAACTCAGCCCCTTCCCAGGCCACCAAACACCAGCACAGAGACACCTCTCTGCTTTAGAGCCCCTGGATTTGTCCCTCGTAGTTAAAGCTGATCTGATCCCATTGCTTACACCATTTGGGAAGGCTGCAGGGAATGCAGAAGCACTGGGAGAAGCCATCTCTGAAGATGCCTAACCAGAGTTGAATGATGGCTATTGAGAAATAAATATAGAAGTTGATTAATTTTTGAGGGTAGAGAAGCCTTTTTAATGCAAAACATCCTTATCAAAATGGAATGTATCACCCACTGCAAACTAGATATTTGAGAACTTTATCCTGGTTTTAGCCAATCCCACTTACTATGAGAACATCCATTATTCCTAAATATCCCTCCAATTTTGGATGCAGTTGCTGCATGAGACCATTTCCAATGCAATTAGCCTGGGCATGTGCACACCAGGTCCAGTGTCCCAATGCAGAGATAAAAGACTGATGCTCATAGAAGCAGCCAAACAAATTTTCTGCCTCATTTGATTTTAAAGTGTGGAACAGGAAGATCTGAAAGGACATTTATTTTTCCTCAAATTGAAGTGCTTTTAATCTTCCTTGGAAAGAAAGATTCTTCAGATGCATTCCTTACTTTCTTCTTTGCCTCCCCTCCAACAGCTGCCCCTCTGCTATTTTAACAAGCTCTCAGTCTCTTAACACTTCACTGTGTTCAAACATTTCTTAACAAGTGCCTAGAGAGAAAACAGGAAGAAGAAAAATTATTATTTTCAATCCAGTCCCTAGTCAAAGTCTTGCATTTTAACTGCACTTAAGATGAAATTCATTAGCAAATTATGGGTAAAGACTCAAAACAGCTTTCTCAGAGATGATTCCCTGCAGCCTGGTTATTTAATATAAACATTTGTCATTTGAAAACACTTTTTTAAAAGGCTATTCCTCTACAACAGCAACATTTCTCTTTAAATGGTTAATATTAATAATTCACTAGTGCTGAAGGGATTCCAGTATTTTATTTCATTTTTGAGCTCGAGTTTGCTTTTATTTTTAGAGGTTTAAGTCAGCCAGCATATAGCTGAGATTATGTTCACATAACAAGTCTGAGATCATTCTGCAGTTAAGGCCCTACTAATACTCAGGAGCTGGAAGTTCAATTCTGCTTCTGGAGTACATGTGAGACCCTGGGGAAGTCATTTAATCGGTTTGTTCTCAAAGGCACATTTCCTCCACCTTTTCTATTAGGTGATAAATAGAGCTTACCAGAAAACAAGACTTTAACACATAAAGCAAAAAACAATAACAAAAATTTCCAGGGTCAATTTTGTCCAAGACCCTCAGTCTTTTAATGAAATTGAAAGCCTTTATTATTTATTCCATTTGTATGGGACTTTGGAAGGGCTGAGGCTTCTAGGAAAGCAGGAAACAGTGACCACTCAGACATGGATATGCTCTGTCAGAGGTCTGGGGAGTCAGGTCATTTCCACAAACCTGTCAAACTCGGGTTTGACAGCTGGCAAATTCCCCATTCAAGAAGTTCCCTGTGAGTCTTGTGCACAAGCTCCCGCTGCAAGTTCTTCAGGACAGAGATGAACTCTGACTACCCAAATATGAAGCTGTTAGCAAAGGGATACCTGCCTTTTGTTGATACCTCCATGTGCTAAATGTGTCTAATGAGGAACAGCTTCTTTAATATGCAGGATTTGCACCATGGAATCAGGAGGAACCTGTTGGCAGCAGCCTCTCATTTACACTGTAAAAGATGCTGCTTCCTGTAATAACCAGGAGGAAGAGGAGGCAAAGCACAGGTAAGCTGATCCTCTCCCCCAGGAGCCCATGCACACAGCACCCACCACATAAAGCAGAGTCACACGAGGCTGAGGGGCAGAACTTCTCCACAGAGAACCCACTGGAGCAGCCTTGTGTTCAGCCAGGACCTGGAGCAGCCTTGTGCTCAGCCAGGACCTGGAACACACCTTGTGCTCTGCCAGGACCTGGAACACACCTTGTGCTCTGCCAGGACCTGGAACACACCTTGTGCTCAGCCAGAACCTGGAGCAGCCTTGTGCTCAGCCAGGACCTAGCACGTATCTCTGATGTGCAATAACAGCAGGTAAAAGCACAAGGGGAGAGCTAACAAAGCTGGAGTATGGGTGGGAAAGGCAGCCACAAGCCCAGGGTAAGCTGAATGAAACACTTGTGCTTTTCTGAGAGAGCCCAAAGACCTCTCAGCCATGAAATGATGCAAACAAAGGCACACTTTTCTGCGTAAGAGAAAGAGAGAATTTAAATTCCCTTTAAAAAATATTAAGTAAAGTTTAGGCTGCTTGTGAAGATTCTTATGTCCTAAATAAATTATTTTCTGCTCTTCTTAAAGATGTGATTACTTTGGGAGAAAGAATATGATTACTGAATGCACTTGTTAACAGCTATGAATCAGCCTTCAGTGAGGGACTTCATGTTGGTTTAACCTTCTTAATCCTACTGAAACCTCCAGCAGGACAGTTTTCACCATCAGCATCACCTCCAGGAGAGAAGGGAGGAAACCAGCTTGACAAGGTAGATGGTAAATAATGGCAGATTCCCCCCGAGATCATCTCTGCTTTTAATACTGAAAAATTCCTAGTACAACTGCAATTGTCACTTACAGCAGATGACAATTTTTTTTTTTAATAAATTTTAACACCCTGACAAACTTCAATTTCAGACAGGGAGTTACAAAATAGTCCTAGGAGACTACTCTGCATGAGTATAAATCTAATTATAAGCTTGGCCTTGTCCAATTAGCTTTTAAAACACAGTTTTTAAACCACAGAACAAATTTGTTTGAAAGGAAAAGGATTTTTTAAAGAACAAGATGTCTATCATACAATTTTAACAAACTTCACACAAGAGGATGCCAACATTTTCTGAGCCATATGTGGATTTCTGTTGTCAGTTAAAAATCTTGAATACCATGCAGGAACTACTGAATAAAGCTGTTTATACTATAGAAGTAAACAGAAGAAATTTGGATGATTCTTTGTGTTTCATCATCCTTACCAACTTAAGGCACTTTCAAACACATTAAAGTTTGTTATGTTCAAAGCCCATCAAGTTTTATGAATAGGATCAGGCACAGATTAAATGTGATCTTTTGAGCCAGCACAGCTGTAGCTGACTGCAGAGCTAAAGCTCCTCAAGCCAAGAGCCATCTTTCCATGTCGTGATTACACGGTGCCTCTCACCAGAAGTTTATCCTTAAACCCCTCACTCCTCTGATGGAGGTTTCACCTTTAGGATCAATCTGGCACAGAACTGACCAGCCCCATTTCCCCTGAAGCACATTCCTGGGCCCTGGTGTCCTAGGAAAGCTGAGGATTCAACCCTGCCACTACAGAAAAATCCTGAAAACGAGAAACTCCAGGGTGTCAGTTCCACCCCCATCATCATAAATACACAAGAGCAAGGGCCAACAGCACAGCTCACTGGAACTGAGAGCTGAAAGCCACAATCCAGCTGCCTTGGCTGGTGCAGCCCTTTATTGTCTCTGGAGTTCCCCAGGCACTGCTCTCTCTTTGCAGTGGGATGAGCCTGAGCAGTTTGTTTGTTCTCAGCCCCATGCTCAGCACACAGAGCCAGCTCAGCTGTCATAAACCCCACCTTCCACAGCTCATGATCTGTGCTTCTGTTTTCCTGGGACAGCTCAGCTCATCCCTGAGGGTGTACCCAGAGTGCTGGTGACACTGGGACCTGCTCCAGGGGCACATTAAGTCAAAATCCTGGCAGCATTCAAGGCAGCGGCCCCTGCACTGATGGACTTTCCAAACACCAGAAGTTTTACAGTCCATGGTGGGATTTTAAAAGAAGCCTCTCCTTCATCAGTGCTTACCTCAGATGTGGGGACACATTTCTGCTGGAGCAGACAAGACTGAGGCTAAGCAGAGTTGCTAAAGGTCTCAGCTTGTGTTTTGTAAAATGAGAGTACTAGGATTAACATCCTGTTCGATACCTGGCTCTGCTGCCAGAGTTTTTCCTGTTCTAACTATGCCCTGTGGTTTCTGGGGGACGTGAATGGGTCTTTCCTGTGCTGGGGAGTGATTGTTATCCCAGATCTGTCCAACCTACAGAAAGGACCACTCCTAGTTACGTTCTTGGGCTGGGTCTAATGTTTCTGAGATGCTGTTGGCATGCAGGTGCTTCCAAAACAGGAGCCCCTGAGAGGCAATTTCCAGGCCTCCCACTGATATTTGATGTTCTTGGTCACAAACTCTTCTCCCTCCACCACTCCCTCCTCCTCCTCCAGGGCACAGCTGAGTGCTTTGCCACAGGACTGCGCATCCTCACCTCCCCACCACATCTTCTCCATCCTCAGAAATGCAGCTCCTGTGAACTTCCAGCTCAGTGTAGTCTGTCTGCATCATAGGCATTAAATGACAGCAATATACCAAGGGTTTTACAATGTACAGTGGATGCTGCAGTTAAAGTTTAGCGTCACTGTTTCAAATTCCTCTCCTGGACAACAAAAATCCCCCTGAATTTCTGCTTTTTAAAGAATTTTCACTGACAACATCTTCCTTCCTTCCTTCCTTTAAAAACGAATACATATTTTTATCAAAACCTACTAAAATGCAAATCAATGAATCTTTGCTATTTTGGAGAATGATAGTTATGAGTTGACAAACAGTCTACTCACCATCTGAGAGAGCTTGTCACAACACACATAAATTAACCCTCCACCCACCGCCCCCCCCAAAATACAATAATCTAAAAAAATGGATTTTGCTTTTCTTCAACTACAGCCCATGGAGAATTATCTTCTTTACAGAGCTTCTTGTGATGTATTGCTGTTCAATCATGCATGCATCTTTGAAACAGCATCACAAGTTCCTCCTGACAGAAAGGAATGTGTTCCTACTCCAAGGTTACCTTTGTTCAAAATATACAATAGAAACTAGATGCTAATGAGAAAATAAATGCACAGTGCAGTCTTTGGAAATGGCACTGCTGCAGCCATCACCTTGCCTGAAGCAATAAATTCCAGGCAAGCACAGACTGTATTTCTAAAATTTATCATCCCACAGACTAGCAAGCATTCATTGATTACATGTTTTTCTTTGAGTAATTGCCAATATCATTAATGTGTTCAAAATTGCACTTAAAAAGAAAACACATTCTGAATGTTTTTACAAAGGAGAGTATGTTGGAAGAGCCAAGACTAAAATTACTCTGCCAGAGGAGGATCCTGACAAGTCCCCAGCTGTAGTTACCTGGGAGAAGCTCAGTAAGGAAGTAAGATCATACTGAAGTGAGGAGCAGTGGCATCAGGGAGAAGCCCTCAGGGTTCACACTGAGCCACCACCAGCCTCATGTGGGCCCCAAGTCCCCTTAGCAGTCTCAGCCAACAGTCCCTGCTCAGAATCTTGTGAGAAACAGAGAGCAAAAGCTCTGCAAGTGCTTCCAAAGCAGGAGAGAGTCCATCTCCCACAGCTCCTTCACCTTCTAGTTAAAGTGGGTTGTGTTTTTCTATGGTTACCTAATTTCCATCCAGATCACTTAACCAAAAATTGGTTTGGGGGCTACCTTCCCCTTCATTCAGCACAGAGAAGCCAGAATAAAACTCTCCTTCAGGCCTGTTCCTATAACAGAATTTAACTCTTAGGTCAGCACAACCTTCCACTGAAAGTGGAAGGTTGGCATAGCACAGCAGCTGCTCAGTTCCCAGTTGCTACCAAGAACACCACAATAAAAAGGCAAGAAGAGGAAAGCACCTTATTTTCTCCCTGCATTTCAGAGGAGTTCCCTGGTCTCTGCCACACCAAGGTATGTCTGTACACAGCAGCCACATGCCTCCACCTGGCTGTCAAAGAATTGACTCCTAAGTAGTGCAGAAGTCATTGGTTAAAATTCCCGATGAAGCAGGCTCCTCACCTCCAGGAGAACTGAATTTACAGTATTTCCCAGGGGAAGGCCTTGCCCTGCCTTCCTTAGGAAATTCTGGGGGTGCCCTTGGGTCAATGAGACAGACACTTACCAGAGAGATGCTGTGTGGAAGCCCAACTTCATAACTCTCTTTTACTCTAACCAGAAGGGCCCTTCTTGACCCTTCACACGCCCTGCCCACTTCACCAGGGCTTACAGAATCAAAATGAGACCTGGAGTAGCATTTGTTGCACCTAACTCTGTCATGTTTCTCACACTGCCACAGGATGTTTCCACTGAGATGCTTAAATCCTATCTTGAAGAGGCAGCAAAACCAGGAAAGCTCTGGATAGGACTGACAAATATTTCTCCACATAGCATTATAGATAAGAAATAGTTCTTGTTAATTTCTTGATTTTCACCATTGTATGAATGTTAAAACTTTCATTTCTGAATTTTATTATTAAATACATCCTGAACTACTAATTAGTATAAAAAGAAAAAAAAACCAACCAGTCCACAGTGCAGATAAGAGAAGCATCTTTGTGGAAGAGGAACCTTAAGAAATTCAGAGAACATTACATATATATCACATATTCTAAATTTAAGACTGAGTGTAGTTATTTTAATGTGGAACATTCAATCACTGCTCACCCCCATGGAATTGAGTTTGAGTAATGTAGTAATGACTGCATTACCACTTGTAATAGAAAGAATCATTACAACATCATTTTCAAGAAATTACTCTTGCAATTAGTAATAATTCCCACATTCACAGTCAAATAAGTAACACTTTCCCCAATAATTCCCACATTCAGTGTCAAGTAAGTAACACTTTCCTCTTTAATTTTCCCTGTAAATATAGGGTAAGCAACTTTTATCACTTTTTAAATATACCTGCCTTCTCCTTTGTCTAAATGGTTTCTAATTCTCTACTTTTGAAGAGTGCCATGTCTAGTCAGATAATTTCACAAAGATCAAACTATGTGGTCTGTCAGGTTAGCAGGCAGGTAAAAACCTGAATTCCTCATGTTTGACCTGGTTCTATAATGGACTCTAAACGGGAATCACGCCCTTCAGATGCATTTACGGCAGGAGAGGGATGATAGCTGAGGACAGTGTAAAACATCATCCTGTGAGCATCCAGTTGTTTGCAATGGCTCATAACTAGTCCTGGTGAGTAGCATCTCACCAGAGTGTTGCTGTGCAATTTCTGGGAATACATTCCCATTTGCAAGGGTTAATCCAAACCTGCTCAAGATCTCAAGAAGAGCAGCCCAAGTTCAGAGCACAGGCCCAGAGAGAACATGGGAAATGTTTTTACTTATTCTTCTGAGCCCACACATTCCTCCAGGGAAGCTCAGTGAGGTCTTCCACCCTATTTTATCAGCCCTCCATCATGGGCTTCCCCTTCAGTGCAGTATCAAAGAACAATTTAGACAGGCAATTTTATATTATCATAGAATCATTAAGGTTGGAAAAAACCTCTAAGATCATGGAGGCCACCCATTAACCCAGACTGCCAGAGGACACTGCTAAGCCATGTCTCTACATCTACACATTTCCTGAACCCTCCCAAAGCCATGGATTCCACCACTTCCCTGGACATCCTGTTCCAATGTCTGACCACTCTTTCAGTGAAGAAATGTTTCTTGATATCCAATCTAAACCTCCTCTGGCACAACTTGTAGCTGTTTCACCTTGTGCTATCACTTGTTACAGGGGAGAAGAGACTGACCCCCTCCTGCCTGCAACCTCCTTTCAGTTAAACCTGTGCATGTGGTCTTTTGTAGCACCATGAACCATTAAGGCTCCAGATGAGGAAATCTCCACGTTACCAATACCAAGCAAGGATACAATGCAGTGCAAAGGAAGGGTGAGAGTTTTTCCTGGTACTTTCAGTGAGTCCACTGGCAGAGGTTAACTTACTGAAACAATCTGATGTTCCCTGGTTGTTTATCCTGGATGGAAGTTTGGCAACTCGCTCAGGTAAAATTTTCATGTAAAGTTTCCCTGGTCTGTGCCATCCCACAAAGGTTGTACTGAAGAAACTGCTGCAGTATTCAAAGCACTGCAGTGCCTTTGTACTGTAACTCCCCAAATACCTGCAGCCAGCCCCCCTCACTGCAGGCACTGGGAGCCTGGAAGGCCAGGCACTGATCTGTGCCCTGTTCCCCCTGGCTGAGGCTGATGAGCAGCATTTATCCACGGCAAGCCAAGGAAAAAGTGCTGAGCACAGCCCTCCATTTGAGACCCTGGCCCCTTGTATAGGGCCTAAGTGGGAGCTAAAGTCTTACCCTAGATATTGATGCTGAATTTCTGAAATGGTTTTCTAAGTTCTAAGCACAGAGGGAGAACAAAACAACCAACCTAATGACACAGCCCATGTAGCACATTAGATGGATGTGCCAATCTTATGTATAATTCTATTACATTTCCCTTTATCCCCCAGCTTAACTCTTTGCAGAAGCCCTCCTCAGTGAGATCTTACAGCTGCTTTATATGAAAGCTGATGAATACATTCATTGTTCTTACACAACTCCAAGGCATATAGTTCCTTAGTAAATCAGACATTCAATACACAGAGGAAAACACTGTAAAATAGTACAAGACAGAGTAAGAAGTACTTGGATTACTATCAATAATTAAATAGAAACCACTGGCTAGTAAATCTGCTGATGTTCCTCGTGTAGGTTTTTCCCCACTTCACTGATGTTACCCAGTCTCTTTATTTCAGCTCACATTCCCTTAGGACTGCAGAGGATTTTGAGCCATCACAATTCAGCTATCACATGCTCCCACGTCATGCAATCCTTCAGATACTAATCAAAAGCCAATTTATGGTTCTTTCAGGTGCTTTGCCTGAACACTGTGAGCCTTTCCCACATCCCTGCAGCTCTCATATTTGGAATCCTCCTCTCACTGAAACTAAATTTATCTCAACTTGACTGTAAGTGTTCCACTCTAGTGCCAAGCATAGAAGTACCACATCTGCTAGGGTCTAAGACTAGAAGAAAATCAGAGTCTTCTAGGAGAAGTAACATCTTTCAAAAATCCCTTCATACAATGGGAAAGCACTGGGCCAACTGAGAGCTACGTGAGCCAACAACAGAGTTTTTCTCCTTCCTGATATCTATTCCTCTTGAATTTATAGTCAACAATCACATTCTCTCTTCAGCTCTCACTTCACAAAGCAGTAAAAGCCAAGCTGTTTCTCCTGTGAGTTCCTGAGCTCCTGTGAGAGCCTCAGTCTCCTTCTCTCAGGATTATAAATTCCTTGTTCTTCATAACAAGACCACCACTCACAGCATACCTGTCCCAGACTGGGATGCAAGTCCTCCACTCTACTCTTTCAAACAGTGAACAGCCCAGGGCCCACCAGAGGAATTCTGCCTGGAGGAACCAGAATTTCAAGCATCCTCTGAATTTATTTTTTTTTTCTGTTTAATTTGCTCAGTCTTATCACAAAGGAAAACCATGACATGCTCACATTAACAATTCTAATATCAGTAACAGATGTGTGTTGTCTGAGCCTGAGTGATGATTTCCATTGCATGATACTTAAAACAGCCTTGAGTGATTTGCTTCTGCTCTGTAATAGTATTCATAATTAGGGATCCACTTCTTGCCTCTCTCGTTGTGAAAAACAATGTTTCCCAGCTTTAGCATTGATAGGAAGGAGTGGTGAAGGGCCTGTCACAAAAGTGATTAATGGAACAAGTAGGAATTCTGTTCCTGCACCACTTGTAAAAATGAATATGCAGCTTGCTTCACAGGAAGTTCTCATTCCTGATGATTCTAACTCATTGCACTTTGTAAAGCCCTGAGGTCAGGTAAGTTTCTTTGCTACAAGTGAATGAAAAGAACTTGGCATTCCTCCAATCATAGTAAAATGAAAAACATTGAGATCTCTCAGAGCAATTTGTTCTAGCAGAGTGCTCAGGCTATGGGACTTGAGCACAATCCTGCAAGTTAAAGCTCTGCAAACAAAGCCCTGTATTTATAGCAAATCTCCTCCTCCAATGTTGGAATTCCAGCTTAGAAGTGCCAGACAAGGACCCAGCTCTGCTGTGAGATGCTCCTGTTTTCTACTGTGCAGGGCAGTGGTGTTCATAGCAACATCCTACCCAGAATCCTGGAGCCCAGGTAGAAGTAAGATGTGTTTGCGACCATTTTTCTGTTCTTAAAAAAAAAAAAAAAAAAAAAAAAAAAAAAAAAAAAAAAAAAAAAAAAAAAAAAAAAAAAAGAAAGAAAGAAAGGAAGTCCACACTCAAGGCAGTGTGAAACAGTGGCCTCAATGGTCTTTGACTTTAGCTCCAGAATTTGCCTGCTCCCAAGACCAACTAATACATCTTATTAGAAAGCAGCTTGGTGTTTGCAGTCATTGGAAACCATTGCTGCTCTGCCACGGCTTTGCACAGCACCCAGCATGAGGGGGGAGGAGGTGAGAAGGGCTGGAGAATGTTTGTTGTTGTATTTGTGTTGTGAGTATTTTGTTTACAGGGGCAAACACTATGCTCAGCAGGCCAAGCACAGTGTAAAGATCATAAGAAGAACTTGCCATGAATTAAAAATGAACAATTGTTAAAGATCCCATTTTCCTATTCTCTCAGCAGCTTGCAGCACAGCAAGATAACTTTTCAAAGCAACCCTCAAAAGTTCTGACACTTTATAAAACGCAGAGCCTGACCTGTTCAGCATTTACATAGTTCACTGATCAATTAGGATGCAGCACTAAACAGCAGTGCTTGGAACACAGATATTCTCCACCTTGGCCCTCTTTGACCTCCTCCTGCAGTAATGAATTTTCTTCCTGCTTGCCCTGCAGATCAGATCAACCTTAATTATCCCAGAACATTGACCCAAATTTATTAGAAAATTGAGGGACTGTCAAACTAAGCTGAAAGTCTGCTGTCACATCCAAGTTAGCTCATGGCACTGTGTCCCTGCAGTCAGGGCTGTACTGCACGATGGCACCCTGGGACTGGAGCAGCCTCCCAGGAATCAACACCACAACACAGTCTGCTGTCCTCTGTCTCTGCTCTAGGGTCCCAGCACCCTCCAAAGTCATAGCTGTGGCCTCACTAGATCTGCTGACTGCCATGAAGGTGAAAGACAGCATCCACAAGGCCAATTCTCCTGGACAATGGGGTATCCACAGGAACAGCGCACTTGACTCATGGAATGGAAGTCTGAGGACCACTGGGCATGAACTTGATGTTGGGAGACCAGGGCTCAGAAAAGACCTTGAACAAGTTATTCACCTCCTCTGTATCACAAAAGCTGAGATCATCTTCAGTAGCTGCTCCATACCAGAATCTAACCTGAGATTAATTTAAAGCCAGTGGCTACAAGGGTATTTCCATGTACAACTTTCAGCAGTGTGAAGCCTAGATTGCACGGCTCAATTAAGTATATAGGTAGGATCCAGACATGAGAAATTAATTAAAGCCCAATCATAAATCACTGTAATTAGAAATAAAATAAATGTGAGAAATAGCCATAATGAGAGAGCTTTTCATGAATACAGAAGAGACAAATCTGTCTCCATGCAAATGGGTCTCAGTGCAGAGGTCGTGCATTGTCCTATGAAGTGCATTTCCCAATATCCAAGTTACAGCCAAAGTGTTTGGAAGCATAAAAGCCTCTGTGGCTTTTTGTTCCACTTTTTCTTTCCATGCCTGTCCTTGTACATGCCCAGAGCAGCTTATGAATACAGTCTGGGCTGATGCACATGCAACCATCCTATTTAAAGTATTTCACTTTCTGAGGTGTTGCTGGGACTGAGAGCTGAGCTGGGGGACAGAGGCAGCTGCACAGCAGATCTGTGGTACAGCAGAGCTCCTTGCTGGGAAAATACATGTTGTTTTATGTATGATATGGGACTATGGCTGGAACATCAAATGTGCACCATAAACACAGCTCACTAACCATGCAAAGTACCACTGCTACAGCACTGCTCTGCCATGCAGGCAGAGGTGCCTTGACTGAGCAGTGCTCTTTCTGGGAATTGATGGGAAATCATGATGTTCAGTGAGTGAAATAATCTTTGCATAGATGGTCATTCGAAAGGTGCCAATTTTATCCAAATTACAAAGAATTATTACAAATCCTGTTTCTAAGACAGATTTTTTTTTTCAAGAAACAAACATTCTACATATTGAACCAACATCATTAAAATGCATTGCTGAGTCTGCCTATGAATGAGATCCTTAGAGTTGAAGGATGTTGAGGCTTGTGTTTAGGTTTTGCACCTCTGGTTGAGTCTGAGGACTACAAGAGAAAGACAACACTGCCAGATGCCCAGCTCTTGCTATGAGCCAAGCACCCATCCTGTGAAATTATCAACAGCAAATCTCTAGTCCATGGAACTAGTCCAGTAGGACTCAGACATGCTACACAGCCTCCTAAAGTGCCCTTAACCACCATTTAGAAGACTTATTTCTCATTTGGAAGATTGTTTATACTGTGGCAGTCCCCAAAGACTTCTGTTGGTATTGGAGTCCTATCAGGGTAGATACTGCATAAACACATAAGAAATTACTCTCCTTTGTGCCTTCTTCCTCAAGCACCTGCAATTTTACTGGAGATGAAGCTTGGAAAATACTGGAAACTGCCCTAATGGGGACTCACAGGCTGCAGCAATGCAGATGTACAGCCCAAAAGCTCTGAAATGCTGACACCTTTGAAGCAACTATAAAGTGCATATCAGCAATACCTGCAGCTCTATGAGCTATCAGATCTACCCTTTTAGACAAGGAATCATTTTGAGTCAAACTGCAAAATATTTGAAAGCATTTTTTTAAACTCTTAATTCTCTCTTCATTAGTGATTGTTTTACAGTGCAGTAATGGAGCAGGAAAAATTATGTAGTTAATATACCAAGTAACCAACTGAAAGTAGCTATTTAAATTCATGTGCTGCTCAGCTCCAAATCTAACAGAATTTGTTTCTTTTTATTTTTGCCAGCTTACCTGCTGGGGTGTATCAGTGTATCATTCAGGGGGTGATGCCCACTTCCATCAGATAAGAACACTTCATGGTATTATCTACCTGCCCAGAGGAGCTGGCTAAAATATCTGACTCCCATGGGTCATTCCAGTCTGCAGAAATAATCACTAGTAAAGTCTGATATCTTTGACACAATCCTGTTTGCTCTCAAATTATGAACAAAGCCTTGTTTCGCTTCACACACCGGGAATGAAGCAGCAGGAGAGAGCTCCAAGTCCTTTTTTAGCCAGCAAAGAGCTGCATTCAGCATTTTCTCAAGGCTGTGCTGCCAGTGCTTGTCTGGCTGCTTACACAGATGATCTGATGCTGCTCTGCCAGGGCACAGAACAGCACCTTGGGAAGCCCCTACAATTCCTCTGAGTGGTGGCTTCAGCTGGTGACTTTGGTGGGTGCTCTGCCATATGAAAGGGCACATCAGGTGCTGATGCTGCTCTACTTCCCCAAAAGGCAGCTCAACACAAAGGTAAACAATGCCTGGATTTCACACAACACATAACAATACAAATTATACTTTCTAAACAGCAAACTGAAAGAACAGGCAGAGACACAATCCTGGGTGGCTTTCAGGTCACTGAAGACCACTGAAGCTTGGAGAATGTTGCTCTGATACTGACAGGACACGCCTCTGCAGCCCCTGATCATCTCCAGCCTCTCCCCTTGCCCTGCCTGACCCAGAGCAGGGAGTTCCATTGCAGCCCTGTTAGCTAAAAGGCCAATATTTTGGCACTGTAACCATCTGACTGAGGCTCTCACACACAAAAATTTGAGGCACTCAGCTGCCTGGCACCAAAACACGGGCAGCTGAAAAGCACGGCATGATGTGTGCTGCTTCTTTGTGTTCAGCTCTGCTCTTCTCTTGGCACAAAGTGCTTCAAGGTTCAAACCTTGTCGCTGCCTGCATTTATATATTTATTTTTTTTACTGTTGTCATGTATTGTCACCATCCTAGTTGCATTATAGCCCACATGCTGAGGCAGCATCCCACTGTTTTACTGCTTCTTCCCAGACTGTGGGCTGCATCTCTCAAACATGCACTCACACATGCACAGAAGTCAACCCTGCACGAGCCTGCTTGACCCTGTGCAAGTTGTTTCAGGACCACAAATTCCTCAGCACCCCACACTGCTGTGCTTTGCACATGGAAGACATTTGCCTTCAGAGAAGTCTTTAAAACCCCTTTCGCACTTGCTACAAGAGCCATCATCAGAAAGGTGGTGTAAATCAATGTGCTAAGGGTGGGATATATCGATCTCTCTCTGAGGTTTATTTGCAGTATGGCTGAGAGACCTGATATTACAAGACAATAAATTGAGCCATCTCCCCACTCAGGGGCAGTTTGGAGAGGGCTTCATGGGTGCAACTGAAGTACAACAAAGCAGTCACAATGTTACCTGCAGCCAAGGCATGAGAGAAACATCCCCCAAATCCAGACAAGTGCCAGGAGCAGCAGAAGGTTAGACCCTGCAGTAGAAGCCCCTCCATAGAGCCAAGGGCTACACATCACAGGAAAGAAGGCAAGTCTTTTTCCTTGTTTAAACAAAGTATTTCCTGTGTTATGTTTGTATCATAGGAAGAGCTTCTCTGTGACAGCTCCAGCAGCCCTGCCCAGCAAGGGGTGCAGAAATCTCAGTGGGAAACAAGGGCAGGACAGGGCATCCCACTCTGCCCAAGGGGCCTGTCACAGGCAGAGGGGACAGCCACTGGATAGACCCCCAGAGACAGCTCCTCAGCACTGTGCCCTGGGCAGGAAAAACACTTTTATGTTCTTTACCTCCATTTTCCTTTACTCAGGAGTGTACCAGTGCCTTCCTCCTGAAGGCAGCTGAGGTAATAATAATGAGCATGACCTCAAATGGCATTAGGGGAGTTACCTCAGGTAAAGCCAGAGGTGCCTTATCCATGAGGACACAGAGATCTCTTGTGTTCCTCCCTCACATCAATCTCCTCAGCTCCCAGGAAGCCTCCTGCCAATTCAGGGTCCTCTTCCAAGGAAGGGACAAGGGCAAGGACGTGCCAGGAATACCAGTATTGCAGTAATAACACTGGGGACAAAATTTTCCCAGTCCCTTAGACTGGGTGGCCCTGTTTCTTGTACATCCCTGCTTTTTAAAGGGAAAACAGGACTGTGGCGTTTGTTGCTTGCTCAGTCCTGAAGAAAGGGTTTGGAAGAGACACCTCAGTGTGCTGAGATGGACATGCTATGTCCTTTCAGGGAGCCACAAAAGCCAAGAAAACCAGCTCCAAGATCAGCACAGGGGACACACTTCAGCTGCTTCCACAGGGAGGCAGAAATGCTACCGGGGCTGAAACGGGCTGTGCAAATGTGGGGTTTAGTCTATTGCTTCAGGAAATTAATTTCTACTGAGTTTTACAGTTTCCCTTTTGCTCCATGGGCCCTGTGATGGTCATTTGTCACCACTGCTCAGAAGAAAGACGATTTTCAGGAGAGCAGTGAGGCATTGGACAAGCTCTCCTGTTAAGTGTGGAAACATCACACACTGTCAAATAATAGATCTGCAAAAGCAGCAACACCTCTCCAAGTTGTATGGTCACATCTCTGGTTAGTGGTGAAACCTCCTTTTGTTATGTTACAGAAAAAGCTCAGGGAGGATATTCTCCAGAGAAGGGGAAAACATAAATAAGCAGGAGAGGATTAGACACTCTCACACATCATGCAAATAAATATGTGTGGAAATCAGAAACCCCCTAACAGAGTCAAATTTTGCAGCCCCGCCTCAGCCCAGCCTCCCTGCAATGGTTCAGCCTTAGGTTACATCCTGGTGATAGAATTGCTTTGCCAGTTTGATAATCCTCCTTTCCATGTACTCCAATTTACATAACTGATAGACAAACCCTGCCAATAACATTTGCTACAAACTTTCCCAAAGCCTGTATTGAATGAGCTTCTCTTCCCAGGCAGTCCAGGCCTGTGTTGAAATCCTGCAGCATTTCCTCACAGAGCAGTTGAGTCTTGCCTGATATAACCTGCAGGTGTTTATGTAGTGCAAGAAACAGGCTGCAATGGAAGCAGCACCCTTTTGACCTTGCTGAGTAAAGGGACTGCAAAAATTTATAAATATTCTTTATTTCAGGAGTTATTAGAGAATAGTGAATCTCCTTGCCACTGAAAGAGAATGAGACTCCCTCTCAGCAGAATGGGAACATGCCTTGCTTGTCCTGGTAACCTCCTAACCCTCTGAAGTCTGTTGCTCTCCCATTTTCCCAGCTAAACTCTTCCAACACAAAGAAGATTTAATTCATAGCCTGAATAGCACACAGAGGTCAGTGGGAAGATATAACATGTTGTGTGTTACAGTAGGAATAAACTTAACACCCTGGCTCCAGTGGAGAGTGAAATCTAAAGGGAGGTGCAGCCTCCTTCAGTCAACACTTCCTTATCACCAATTCTTGTCTTTCTAGATACATCCTGCTCTTCTGGCTCCTCATACAGAAAATACTCTTGCTCAGGTAAAATGAGCCAGTTTTGGAGTTATGTGGGAGTAATTATAATATATGTGGGCATCACCAAAGGGCAACAGAACTGGTTTAACTGGCACATTGCAGAGTCTGGCAGAAGGTGCAAGTGACACCAGTTTGGGCTTAGTTGTTACCATTGTCACCTCCATCACAGTTTACTGAGACATCAGTATGTTCTCACCCTTGCTAGCCAGCCCTTTCCAGTTCTGAATGGATAAAATATAGGGCTTATTTCCATGATGCCTTGTGCAGTTCAAGATCTCATTTTGTAAAGCTCACAAATTAAAGCCATTTTCCTTTCACATCTACCTGTGCTTTCACTTGCATTGCACCAGTAAAGGACCAAAGTCCAAGGCAAAGTTTGCTGTTTGTGATAAACAGGAAGATGCTGACCTGAGACTTCAGAATTGTTTTCTTTGGTAACTAAAGAGCGTGACAATCCCCTTTCTGCTATCCAAACTACCAGCTGTGTATTTCTCCAGGTTGGCTTCACGAACAGCCAAAGCAAATCCCATTTGTAGCACATCTGAGAAGAGAGGCAGAGAGACACACAGAGTCCCTCATGCCAGATGTTAACAGCACACCTATGGCTACAGGAAGATGCTCTGACACTGGTTTTGGAGGTTTTGTAAGGGTCTACATGGATCAATATAGAAAAATGGATATTCAGAGTGCTCATAAGGTGTGATCACTTTTTCCTCATGTCCCTGTTTAACTTGTCATCAAATGAAATGTTTTCTACTGTAAGTTTCTGACATTCTGTCTATAGTTTGGGGTGTAAAAGCTACTTCAGGACAGCCAGTATTTTGCATAGGTTTTGCTGATCCTAGCTGTCTCCAGAAGAGATCTGGTCCAATTCCAAGCTAATGTCTTGTGAACAGGCAGGTTGAAAGATGGAAAGAAAAAAACCCAAAGCCTATCAAAAATAAAAGTAGCTGCCTGGAGGAACTAAGTGGCTGAGTCTTCAGATTTGAAGCTAGAGATCATCTGTGGCCTTAAGTGAGTCCAGAGGAGAACATTTCTGAACTCAAGAGGGAGTAATGCATGTGCACATTAAAGCTTTAGCTTCCTCACCTGGTTTGTTCCCCAAACACCCACTAGCACAAAAATGGTCCTGCAGTACATGAGTACGCTGTTCATTCAGTTTTTAATCTGGATCCTTACGACAACTGAGAACTTGAAACAAGGAAAAGCAGGAATAAAACATGTTGGACTTGCTTCTATTCCTAGTCACAGATTTTTTTTCTCCCTAGCTCCTTTAATTTCAGCAAAAGCTGGAAAAGGTTCACAAGCACCAGTTCAAACTGGGACAATGCTTAAGCAGGTACTGGCTTCACTGCAGGGGGTAAGCCTCAGAATTCCAGCTGAACACATCCTTAGGTGTGATTGCAAGTTGAATATCATTATAGAGCTCAATGAGAAAGGAATCCATCCCTCTAATCTCAGGCATCTGTAGAAGTGACACCTTTTTTGCCCAGGGCAGTATTATGGGTTGTCTCAATTTTTATCTGTTTGCACTCTGAGTGAGATTTGTCACATTTCCAGCTGTTCAGAACATCACGTCTCACACTGAAATGGCCATGAAACAAGACAGTGTTTGTAATAATTTAAAACAGTCACTTACCCCTAAGCAAGTCATTTGTCTCCCACCAGAACACCAGAGTAATAACCTGGATTAAAGATAGAGCAGTCAAGACAAAAAAAAGGTAAATCAATCACTGCATTAGGGAATTTGAAGAATCGTTTGCATGTACTCAGAAAGTATGATACTTGCTATTAGGCCCAGCTGTAGCAGAGTCACAAATTCATAAATATTCATCAAATAACCTTTTAGCAAAACTCTGTTACTACGATGGTGGCCAGCTACTGAATTCAATCTAATTGAAAATCTGAGAAGTAATGAAATGATTGCATGTCTGTCTCTTCATTAAATCAGTGTGCAAATTTGCATAGATTAATTTGCGTCAAATTAATAGCTCCACTCTTGGCTTGAAGCCAAAAGGACTTATGATCAATCTATAGTTTTAATTCAATTCTGCACTCCTAAAATGTTGGGTGGCTTTTGCTATTTTAGAGATGGAAAATCAGAGCTGAATATGATTTTCACCACTTCTACAAATTCTCCCCATATCTTGGGTTATGATGATTAATTATAATGAAATGTGCATTATTTAGAAGCAAAAAATAAACATGCAATCTCAGCCATGGAGAACTGAGGTCTGCTTTCCTTCTCTTGGAAGTCACATTGGAAGGCTCAGCCCCTCAACTACACTGAATTGAAGCACAGGGTGGGGAATGTCTGGGGTTGAAGAGGGTTTTGTGGCCCAGAGCAGGTCCTAAGACTGGTGAGGCCCTGTGTATTTTAGCCTGTCCTTTACCAGGTTCCCAGCTCTTCATGCTCAACCTTTCCAGAGGATGCAGAATTTGCTGTACCTATGCTTGATTCCCAAAATGTTTTAAATCTCTTTAAACACTCTGATGTTCCATGTGCTGAGATCTGTCAGGAAAACAACGATTCCTTCAGCCTTCAGTTATTTGAAGTTAATAACAGCGATAGACAGTGCATGCATTTACATTGTCAGCTTGCTTTTATTTTTTAACCTACTTTTTTGAAAGAAAAACAATCAGGCTTTAATTCAGGACATTTGATTAATCAAACTCGGACCATCTGCTGCAGTCCTGTCTCCTGCTGATCTGCATTGCCTGAAGTCAGTGACATGATTCAGGGCTGCAGTCTCACACTGTCTCTTCCCCTGTCAGCTGTTCTACTGCAAATCTGCTCCTTTCACCCAACACACACTGACTGGCCTTTGTTTACTGTGATGACCATTTAGGATAGCTCTGGTGCTAGACAATTTGTATCAAAATAGAGGACATGTGCAAACGCTGGTTATACAACAAATCCTTGTATCTGCATGAAAATAGCACAAACTAAGGAAATCACAGCAAGCCAAAGAAATTCTTTACTAAAAAAAAAAATCTCCTCACAAACACTTCTAGTAGCAGGGCAATTTTAGTTTCACCATAGTCTGTGCTTTAAGTCAGTAATGAGTATTTGCCTTTTTTCTCCTGTGTTCAGAGATGAACTCAGAGCCAAGAGCTAGGCTGTCTGAACTTGCACAGCTTGGGGGTTTTAATGGGATTAGATCAGTTTTAGTCTAACAGAGCATGCCCTCACACTGGATATGGCAGAGCTAAGAGCTGCGACTCACTCATGTTTGTGGGCGTAAACGCTGCACTGACCAGATCTGTTGGTAAGGAGAGAAAGGTTATGGCCTTTCAACAACTCAAGTATCCAGGGGATTCATAGCATTTTTCAGAGGCATGTAGGGATGAGCAGCATGCTTAGATTACAGTAATGTACAGGATAAAATTCGGTCACCACATTAAAACTCAGTTTTGGTGGCATAAAGGACTCCTGCAGATGGATGAATGTCATCTCTGTTGACATCAGAAGTCAAGTAGGAACAGCACCTGGAGAGTCAGCCCTCATTTAGTCATCAAAAGCAGCAGGCAGATTATCAGCAGATAGTGCATTAGATATTGAAAATTTGGTTATCTCGTTTCCTGTAATTGCAGGATGATGGAGTATCAAAACCCTAGTTCCCAAAAAGCTGACCTTGTTTTCATTCTTGTCTTGCTGGTTACATCCAAGATACCTGAGCCTGTTGGGTTCCTGAATGTCTGAGGATGGGATTCAGCACACAATTGTCAAGTCAGGAAACTCTCCAGGAGATTTGTTGTTGCATTATCAGAGGATCAGGGCTCTGCTGAATGCAGCTTGGAAGAAACTAGCCATGCCCTGCCCTGGAAACATATAGGCTAAATAAACAAATTGAGGGAGGAAAACAGGAGTCCAGGAAGGTGAAGGTTACAAGGGGGGTGATACCATTCTCATCTTCCAAGAAAGGTGTCCCAATTCATTGCACCCAGTAATTTCCTTAGAACCTGCTTTACCAATATCATCCGCAGCAAAGAAATGAACAGAAGTCTACATCACACACACTGCATGAGGCATGCATGAGAGGCTTGCACCCTCAGCATTAAAAACAAAATAAAAATGTAATGTTGTTTGCTAGTTGCCACAAGAGTAATCAGCAGAGAATATGGATCTCTCTGTACCTCCATAGCCAGTCAGAAGGCACAAGAGGAAAGCAAAACATCATTTCCAAACAGGACGAATTTTAACAGCCCAGGAAAGTACTGCAAGCTTTGAGTCTGGAATCTCAAACAAAACAATCCAGATAAAAGAAGTTTCTAGCAGTGGTCAGTTGCTGCCATGGGTAAGGCACAGCTCTGCACATCCCTGGGTGTGAGGCTGGTACCCACGGAGCTCCATAAGGAGCTTCACACACTCTGCTCTCTGCAGGAGCAGGACGAGAGATTTCTGACTGCCTTCAATAACAAGCATCCTCCAGCCACCAAGGCTAATGCAATGAAGTGAATTTCATTTTGGCATAAGGAAAACCAAGGGAACAACATGATGTATTGGCAAAATTTTAATCATAGAAGGCCAAAGAGGCAGCTTAAAAGAGTTAGGCTGATATTAATCGGGTCATAGTGATGCAGCATTTCAAAACAGGCTTAACACCTGCTAATTTCATTTCAGTGCTGCTGAAGCTGAGTCAGCTAACAAAGCCTCTTCTGGCTGAAGCACGTTCAGGGCAGCACAGCACTTCCTTGCCCTCATGAAAGTGTTTCCTCTCCTTTGTAAGGCACTAAGAGGGAAGAGGGGAGAATGGATGATCCCCTCCCTCCTTTAAGCCTGCCTGTGCAGCCAGAGCTGAAAGAGGATAAGAAGCATCATGGTACTGAAGAAAATCCCTTAGATAAGGGCTGTTATATTTGCTGCACTGGTGAAGATGAGGGAGTGTTTCCCTCTCCCTACAAATAGGGAGTGAAGCAGCCCAAGTTTCCCAGAGTCAGAGCAGGTCACTGATCCCTGCTTCTGCAGCACACCACAAACTCATCCTCTCATTGCCCTCTAACCTCTGCTTAAGAACTATCTCCTTGTTGCTCCAGTTACCTTTGCCCTGACCTTGACTTTGGGAAGACAGTATTGATCTCTGGATTGCTGTAGTGAAAGCAAGACCCTGATGTGAAGGAAGCTACCCTAGAAATTGAATAAAAACTGGCACATCAACCAAGCAGTGTGGAAGCATCCAACCACTTCTCCCACTGCCCACAGCCAGCTCAGCAGGGCAAAGTGCAGTGGGACCAGGCAGCCCTGGGCAACAAAACTGGTTTCTTTCTTCTTTATGAAGGGAAGAGTGATTGGCAATGTTCCATTCATAGTGAGCTCTGATCTTAACAAGAAGCCCAGGACCAAAAGAAGTTCACCTGTGCCAGAGACCTGTTTCTCATGCACACCCTTCTCAGTCACATCTCTTCCATGTTCCTAACCCTGTATGTGCTGCTCTAGCTGCCATACAGTGCTATCAACACTGCTGTCCTTGTGCCTTGTGGGCCCCCAGGACAACCATGGTCCAGATGTGGAGCCAGCCCAGATGTGGAACCAGCCCAAATGTAGAGCCAGCCTGAATCTGCCCGGGCTCATTAGCAGAGGTACAACATCATTGGAATCTGACAATACTGATGGCTTCACAGGGCCACCCTGCCTCTGAGAGCTCCTCAGTAACTCCTGCTCACTGGTGAGAAGCAGTTCTGTATTAGTTCTGCTACTTCCAGAGTATCTTGTTGCAGTTCCCCATGTTTCTGAAAAGTTTAGGTTTCAATTTATTTTCTTATTGCTTCTCTTTGGAGACAACTTTCATCCCAAGGCTAACGATGAGAACACTGAGTCAAAATTTTATCATGGAAGCCATTTTGCATCCCTAACTACAACATTTGCTATCAGTGGAAACTACAATGCTAAACCTGTGTAATACCTCAGTAGTTGGCAGTACAGCATATCCACCTCCTCCTCCTTGACAAAAATGTATAGTAACAGCAAGAAACACTGCAAATCAACCATAATATACTGAAACAGGACTCACTTTACCAGGATTGGCACTTACTACAGGCTTTCTGCTCCATTTACACGGTACAAAAGACAACTGTGAAATTACTAGAAATGTAATATGGAAGAATATAATTGGTTTTGCTGGAGATAGATGATCTTTTATGAAAAGTAACCATCAGAAACAAAGGTTGGATTGTCTTCTCAGTTTCACCAAGGTAAAGCAACCTGATTATGAGAGCAGAGAATACACCAGATATTTACTGTCCAGAGAGATTAGGCTGATATAAAGCAAATGTTTCAAGAGGTAAATGTTTTGGATGCTCCCACAGTCCTCACCAGCCAGCTGAAATTTTGATATGCACACATCTAACTGAGGTCCAGAATTCTCACAAAGCACCTGATTGTGATGGATTACTTGTTTTTTTTCCAGCCAATAATTTCAGTGCTTAGCACAAACTGCTTTGTTGTTCAAATACAGATTTCTGCTGTCCTAAGTAGAGGAACTGCCTGAACATTTCATGTGACGTCTGTTCCTAGCATCAAAATAAGGAACTTTGAGGTTCTAGGCAGAGATGTCCATTTTTACTCTCTGATGTCATTTCATTAAAGTAAGTTAAGTGTCAGTCCCCCACCTTTGCAAGAATCCCAGGGTTACAGGACACAGAGCCCAGACAGTCCCTGCCTGGCTGCCACACACCTGCAATATGCAGATAAGACACTGGGAAGAAAGCAATTTCTATGCAGTGAGACACTGAGCCCTTTGTTCTGGGGCTTGGAGAAGCTCTGCTGTGAGCCAGAGGTTCTCAACAAGGTAAGGAGAGTTCCAGCAAATATTCAGGTCACCCCTCAGTCACTATAGACCAAGAAACACTTCATTGCCAATTCCATGCGACCCCAAGAAATTTAGAGTCACAACAAAACAGGTGAAGAGTTACTTCTTCTCCAAATGGGGTGGGTTTTTTTGGTGTTTTGGGTGGTTTTTTGTTTTGTTTTGTTTTTTGTTTTGGGGTTTTTTTGGTTTTTTTTTTGGTTTTTTTTGTTTGTTTTTTTTTGTTGTTGTTGTTTTTTTTTTGGTTGGTTGGTTTTGTGTGTGTGTGTTTTTTATTTTGGTTTGGGTTTTTTGTTTGTTTTGTTTTTTTCCCCAAAGTCCTAGTCCTATAGAAGTTGTCTGTTCCTATACCAGGACAAACCACCACAAATTGCTATGACCTCCACCACAAGAAAACTGTTATAAATAAAAAGAAGACCTGAATATCTTACAAGCTCAGAATACTAGGAAAGAAGCCACAAGAAAACCCCTTTCTTATTTCAGGTGTAAAAAGGGTCCTTTGTAAATGTGTCATGTATTTCACAGCAGTCAGAGACAGCCCAGAGTGACAGCAGAGTGCAACAGACACAAAAGGTCAAGTACTTCCCTACCTCAGGATCAAACATCTTCCTTCATCTGCTCAACTTTTGTATTTTCAGAGCTGTCAGTTCAGTACATGTTGAGCACTTCTGGAAAATCACTAGGTACCTGCCCCCCAAGAGCTGCCAAGTATTTTCATAATTTCACCCACTTCCCAAGTGATCGTTATTTTATAGGCTCTGTATCAAAGTTCAGATATAATGGTTGTGGGCAAGAAGCCAGTAGAAGCATGACAAAGAAAATTCCATTTGACTTTATTTCACCATATGCCACTAAGTTTTATTGTATGCCTAAGTAGCCCACAAATATTATCCATGTTTGGTTTTACAGAAGATGAGATGCAATCATAACAAAAAGCAAGCACAAGTCTCATGGGTTTTAGCTCTCCATGAGGAACAGGAGAATTTCATCCCACTTTTACCTTTGCTAGGACACAGACATGCTTCCCTGGCAGATGGTCACACAGAACTCACACCAGCCTAGGAGCAAACTGTGGGAAAACAACCCACTTGATCTCACCCACTTCAAAACTCACAGAAGTGAAACACTAAGTGAAAGCTCTCAGCACCCAATTAACCCAAGAGCTGCTGCTTGCCCATGACTGAAGAGCCACACATGCTGTATGAGAGCTTCAGGAAGTGCACAGTGCAGGAATGAGGGGAGAAATCCCCCTCAGACACACACTAGAGCAGCTACACCCCCTCAACTGCAAGGCCACTGCTGGAGGGGAGATGGAGTGAATCAGATGAGGGATTGTTCACACCTGGAATAATTTACCCAATTAAGAGCTCTCAGAAGCAAAATGTAACCCCTCTTTAGATCCAGCAACATGGAGAGGGGGCTTCACTACAAAGGCAGGGAAGAACCTTCTGGGATGTCTGTGCCTGGGTGTCCTAGGCAGCAACAAGAACAGCTGAGACTGAGACACAGTGACTGACCTGATTTCCAGCTTGATCTTTGGTATTTTATTGCCAGCAGAGCAGCAGCCTGAGCTGCAGGACAGCATAGACGAGGTGCAGTGATGAAACACAAGAACTAGAGCAGCCACACACATTCCCTTGGGAGATTTTCCTTCAGCCTCTATCAGAACAGACAAGTTGTGAACGTGAATGACTGTCCCATCAATGCTACAGATCTCCCTGGGAGCAGAGAATTCCTGGGAGAAACAAGCTGATCTTTCTAGGGGAAGATTTCCTTTTTTCAAATGACTTTTAAAGACCACATGACCCCTTTGTACTTCAGGTACAATAGCTAAGCAATAATATTAATACTTTGAATTTGAACTTCCCACCAGCAGTCCTGGCATGCTTGAGAAACACTCTAAGTGGCGTTTTCTAGAGCATTTGTAGGAATTAGTAGTGTAAATTACAGACTTTGAAACGCTCTAAAAGGAATTACACTCCTAATGTTAACTTCCCTCTTGTGGTGCTTGTGTGACTTTGGTGTAATCAGGGCCAGGGTTCTCAGTGCTGGTAAAGCTGAGCCTAAAATTAGAAACATTGAATGACTCCTTAAGAGGGAAGTGCTGGTGCCTATGAGATGTGATGCTCAGAGCTCCCCCTTAGGAAGTGCTGTCTTTCCCTGCTCCTCTCTGCAGGTGACTCTGCTCCCTCTCACCTGGTGGAATAGCCAAGGCCACCATGGGGGTTTCCACCACTTCAGCAGCCAGGCACAGAGCAATCCTAATTTATCATTGAATTTAGGGGCAGTGAGCTGCTGCCCTCCCTGTGGTCCTTGTTTTGACAACCACAGGTGCAATCTTTGCTAGAAAAATGATTATTCACAATGTACCAGTGGCTTTGACTGCTCTGCATGGAGCTGGGAGCTCTGGTGGGAGTCAGACCTTTGCCGGGCTAATTTATATATTTTGTCAGCATGCAGGAAAGGAGCCTTTGGATATATTTTCAGCTCATGTCAAAACACCACGCATGTTTTTCTGATCCCAGCACTTACATTCAAAAATGCTTTAAATCTGCTTTCATATTTGATATTTTTAAAGAAGGCATGTTTACATATACAGCACCATGGCGACAGGAAAATAAAGTCAAGGAAAAAGTGCACACTTTTTAGAACACACACTCAATTAACATATCTAAATTAATCAGTAGGATCCAGATGTCTTGTCACTACCATTTCAATCAATAACAGGATAGGTACAACGATAAACTCCCATTACAAGTACCTTACAGATATTAAGGTCTCTGTCCAGTCCATCAGCATCCACCATATAATTAACCCCAGAGAATGTGAATCAATCTTTTCCTCCAGAACATGCTCTCCAAAATCTTCCCCCCATCATGAGCCCCCACCCTCTGACCAGGGTGTTACAACACAAACACGTGAGGCGATGATTCTTTCTCCTGACCTGCTGTTGAGAACTCTGAGGTACCCCTGTGCATGTGAGTGGAGCTCCCAGTGCTCAAGAAACATGAACAACACAAGTACGCTCATTTTATAACATGAGCATTTGCAAAACATAAATAAATGTCCTTAAAAATTTCCCAGGCATCTCAGCAAAAACTTACTTTCAAGACAGCTCTATTTTAAAACATGAGAAACACAGAAAAAGAGGTAAAAATAATAATAATAAAAAAAGCACTGCTCCATGAAGTACATTTTCATTGAGACCTGAAAGCAAATTGACTACACTTGCAGGCAATACTTTTTAAAGTCTGGTAACAGGATTGAAAATACAACAATCATCTTCCTCCCACTGCCATTTGGTATGGGACTAGTAGACTACAGTTCTATTACTACTTGGATCTTAGCTATTGAAGTCACAGCCCCTGAGGGCTGTAAAAAGTTGCTGCTGTCATATATAAATCAGTCTTCTTCATAAAAATGACACGGCTTGACATGTAGGGATAATATTATAAGGAAACTACCATGGAGGTTTCATGCTTGGATATGTTCAAAAAGATGTTTCTCTTTATCCTTGACCACAAATACTTATTGATGGTTTCTTGTCAGCTGTTTGAAAGCTTTAAAGAACTGCTGTCTCTGCTGGGGTCTGCTCCTTGGCTGAACTTTTCATTAACCTTTGATCACTCTTCAGAGCATTTTTTTAGCAAGCAACTGAAGAATTTCAAGTGCCGCTGTGAGTCCGTGTGTGGGGGAGAGAAGAAGAGGAGGTGAAGATTTTTATAGATGTACACGTATATCTTGCACAAATACACACCCAAGTCCTTAACTCTGACAGGACTAGAGGAAAAACAAATGTGTACTCCTATTTTTAAGATTTTACAAAAATGTGAAAACAAGGAGAATTTATTGTCTCCAGTTAAGTTACCTCTCTTCCAGGATCTTCACCCCAGGGAGAGGAACAGACATGGCTTAAAGAGACTTGGTTTAGCAGACACAACTGGTGATGCAAATCTAATTAACCCAGCTCTTCTCTGCTGAGGGGATGAGCCCTGGCAAGGCTGCTTCTCTTCCCAAACTCTCAGGTTTGCATAAAGCTAAACTTTCCTACACCCTTTAATAGCAGCCAGCTCCATATCAGTGTGGAAATGAGGGGCGAGGCCCCTGTTCCTCCCGGAGCACTCGCAGTGCCCTGTGCTGCCAGCTGGTTGGCAAGGCTGGCCCCAAGCTTGGCAGAAGCACAAAACCCCTTTGGGGGGGTCAGCACGTGTGTCACAGAGCTGCAGCTTGTTGGCATTGTCCCCAAAACATCGAACACGGGTTCATTCATTAGGTGGAACAGCTCATTAGTGCGCTCTGGATGCGAACACCCATTGTGACACATTTCAGCTTTTGTTCTGCTCCTTTGCAAGTTTAACTTAAAGCATTTTCTCCAAAACAAACACACGTTTACTCACAGAAGTGCTTTTATTTTGCATTTAAGTACCTTCCTGGGATATCACAGTATTTACCAAGCCTTCCACCAGTCATTTTTAGCACCCCTTTTCCTCCTGACAACCAGCACATCAAACAGCTTGCAAATTTTCACTAGCTGAAAGTGCAGGGTTGTCTTGCTAGCTGGCAGCTGCACTGAATTTTCAGGAATATGTAGCAGCTGTGGCCATGACTCTTCCCACTCCCCCCTGTTTTGCCAAGGCAGGTTAATTGCTTCTTCATGCAAGCTGTCACCCTGGTTCCAGAAATGCCAGTGGATTTGGTGCATGCTGGGGGCTGTAGTCTTTTGGGAGGTTTGTGTTTGCAGGGAGGACACGAGACTGCAGTGCAGCTTTGGAGGCTCACCCTGGATTGTGTTTCAGATAGAAATCTCCATATGTATCTAGGAGTATGGGACTGTAATGTATTTAAAATGCCTAAAAATAAATATGGCTCCTCTTTTCACAGCAACACCACTTTTTCCAAAGAGGATTAAATAAATAACAGCATGCTGCTTAATTGTAGCAAAATGTGGAAGATCAATTGATTTGAGGATTTAAGGGTATTAATTTTGTTTGGGGAAATTCCTGAGAAGAGTGCCATTAAAGATAGATAAATGGTTCTGGTCTCTAGCTGGCTGCTGAAGAATTGTATAAAGGTTTCAGGTCAGGTTTTTCACTGCTTGCAGGCTTTGGGAAGTGCTTGTAAGCAGCAGAAACAGCCTTTAGCTGTGTCTGAAGATGTGGTTACAAGGACACACTCCCCATCTCCATGGCAGGGGTCACTGCCCCCCTCTGATGTGCTGAGACGTGTTTTCAGAGCTCTGGGTTTAATCCACAAGGATCATATTCACGGGGAACCCCCCTGCACTCCCCCTCCCAAGGTACACATGAGGGGATGGAAACTGTATATGTGAGCAGAAACAGGTCAGGAAGGTGGGAATGTCTTAGATTGGCTCGGCTGCAAGAGAAAATGCTTGAATAGCTGTACCCAGAGCTTCCTTCTGATGGGAAAAAGGCTCTGTTTTAATGATGTATTTGATATGAAAGGGCACGGTGCTTCAGTGCATAGCTTGCAATAAGAGGAAAGCAGATATGACAGCTGAGGCTTCACAATGTTAGAAATAGGCCTTTCAGACTCTAAGACAAAAAAAACAAACACCGAAGGACAAATTTATGGTTGGAATAATAGACTGGTGGGTTTGGGGGGACAGGCTTGAAATAAGCTTCCCTTGACAGCTTCTATATTTGTCTCATGCTGCCTACTTTTCATGCAGCATCCCCACCCCCACAAACTCCTCAGCTCTAGGTAGAGCTGGAGGTTTAACTAATTCCTCAAAGCACAGCTAAATTGTCTTGGGAATTATCACTGCAAGCACATACTCTGTGCTGCAGAGCAGGAGACACCGCCTCAGTTACAGCCTGGCTTTGCTGGCCTGGCAAGAAGGGTTTATGGGATGCTCAGGGTGTTAAGGGTCATCACTAAAATACACAGAAAGTTGTTGCTAAAAAAGGTAGCAAAATATTTTTTGGTCACTGACAAAAAAAAAAAAAATCCAACTTGTATTCAGGGAGGGAATCGTAGAAAAGGGAAACCAGTTTAAGAATCTGTTGTCTATATTTATATGTGGAAGAGAAAGGAAGATATTTAATATATAAGTCCGTGTGTGTGTATATATATATGTATATTTGTAGTTGCTTGGTTACTCAGGCAGTTTGACAGCCAGGCACAGCTTGGCATTTGTGCCTTTGGGAGCTAGGAAGGATGTGGAGAGATGGACAAGTATTTGATGGCAACAGAGGAGAAGAATTTTTTTTCTCCACTACCCTTCCCTGCCAGGCATTCTTCTCTTCCACAGGTTCTCCCAGACACATATCACATTGCTCTGCATTTCCATTAATCTCAGAAATTAATTGGTGGTAGCTCTTTCTAGTACACCCAATGTTCTATTTACTTTGAACATGCTTCTCTCTTATTTTTATCCCCTTGAACCCTGGGTACATTGTTAGTACTCAAAGTCACTTAACCTACCCTGTCTTAAAATTGACTTGTCTATATTTGAATTCTTTCTTTTTTACACATTGAGCAGTCTTATCCATTTAAGTGCTTTCTTAAACACATTAGAAGAAAATACACCATTATGGATTTCTTTTACTAAGCTCTTGATTTCTTCTCAATTTATTTTCTTTCCAAGAATTGTATATTTGCCTTTGCTTACCAAACCCTCAGCTTCAGGTTACTGACTTTTTAGACACATCTCTTGATGAACTAATTGCTAAATGTTCTAAAATTGAACAGAATGTCATTCCAATGCTTAAACATACCAACAAATTCCTTGCACATTGTGGCCTTTTTAAGTAATGATGAGTTTAATTTCTATATAACCACACAAAGCTTTGTAAGGAAACTGTGTCATGTTCTACATTTTCACAAAGTTGAAAGGGTAGAAAAACTACCAGGATGACTGCTGAATAAATGACTGTATAAATAAAGCAGCTCAAGCATGTGACACACTCAACTTTCAGTATCTCCTGGTATGCCATAGACAGATTTCCATTAATAATTCTTTACTGTCTGGACCCACCATAAAATTTTCAGACTTACCCATGCTCAGTCGTTGTTTTTTTTTTTTTGTTTCTAAAAACCAAGATTTTCAGAGAATATGACTGTATAGAAATGTAGTTATGGTTCTTGCGAAGAGTCACACATTTTTTTTCCTCAGGTACTGAGGCCTTTAACAGATTCTCATTTTCAGGAATGGGGCCTAAGTATTTCAAGCTGTTTCTTTTGTCTAGCAGAGAGATCACAATACAATAGAAAAAGTCTAAATATTTTAAAAAACCCTCCACCACATTTGGAATTACTGTCCTTTACTGGACATCTCAGGGATCCACCAACAGTGAGTTTCCTGTTGTTTCAGTTTTCACCCTTACCATTATAACTGTATTTTTCAGGAATACAAACTCACTGTATCCACCAAAATATTTTATGTAGTAGTGGCTATTTACAGCCAGGGGAATATCTTTGGCTGCTCTTTCTGCTGCCCTGTCTGGTTTCCTCTGACTCCAGGGAGTCTGTCCACACTGTTGTCAGAGCAGAGTCAGGGTGGTGCATGGACAGCCAAAGCTACTGGAGATTCACTTTAGTCCCTATGCTTTCTAGGATTACCCACATGCCTGTGATGGGTTTTTCTGAGCACCATGCTGCAGCCTCTGGCAGGAGGGAGAAGCCCAGAAACTGCCTGGAGCACCAGTGCCCTTCAAGGATAGCACAGCTAGCAGAGATAATGCACGCTCTATTATCTTCCCAAGTGAAGGACTGTATGTGCAAGGAATATTTTGCTTTTGTAGTATTTAATTTGGGGTTTCACTCTTGCTGTGTGTGCTGCTCCCTTTTCATGTTAGAGGAGACGAGGCAGTGCAATGGGCTCTGCTTCCAGAGCTGAGGGCAGGGAGATCTAAGCTGGTGCCCCATTCCTGGGGGGCACAGCCATCCCCTGGGAACACTTCACCCTTGTGGTGGGATGTCTGTCTGTGCCTGAGGACAGGTGGTGTCAGCTGTAATCTTTATGGAAGGGTTTTCAGTGATGTCTTCCTTAAAACCAGTCGAGGGTGTAAGCTTTTCAAGATGAAGCTTAGATACTTCAAAGGCTTGATGATGCAGGGCTATTTCAGTAGTCAGGAAACCCTGAAAATATCTTGTCTTTTTAAAAAACCTCTTTCTTACATAACTGCCTTGCAAAAAGTAGATTTGAACCTTTCAATAGCAGCAACCAAAAGCTAAAAGGAAGTGAATGCATCAGCTCATCTGCTGTTGTGACAGGTAATTTTATATATTGGCTTGCTAAATAATAAAGTAAAATAAATTAGTTCCTATCAAAAGTTTCCTGAATGCGTTCAGCTGGAGCTTATTGTTATTTATTCATCTGTTGGATTGCCTTTGTAAAAGCCAGAAGCTGCTTTGAGAGTGTATGTGACTGGAATAGTCTAAGTGGAGTAGCCGTGAGTTGGGAAGGAAGCCAGCAAGTCATTAATTAAGGAGCTGCACAGTTCGCAGTCAGACTTGGTGTATTGTGAAAACTGCCTAAAAAGCAGTGACTGAGCTGCTCCAGCTGCAGGGGTGTCCCCTCGGGACTGTCCCCAGGTGGGCAGGGGTGGATGTGCAGCTCCTGGTGCCCGAGGTGCAGGAGCAGGAGCTGGGAGCAGCTCGGGGTGAGGGCAGGGCTGCTGCCGGGCAGGAACGTCCCGTCCGGGGCTGCCCACGGATCTGTGCGCTCTCAGCATCGCCCATCCCAGCCCCCGAGGCTGTGAGGGCTCCCAGGAGGGTTAGACTGCAGTGGAGCAGCTTTCTGCTTCCAGCGTGACACGGCTTTATCTTCCTCTAAGATACAGAGGGTTCTTTGCGCCCAATCTATGCTGCCAAGTCTGCATTTCTGGCCACATCGAATGGCCACCGCTGCAGAAATAGCTGGGAGGGAGATGGGAAAGCAAATGACACAGCAGCTGTACTCTCAAACTAAAACCATTTCAGATCCTCCAGGTCTTATTTCATGGTGTTACTTTTCTGACCTCTCTCCAAACCCTTGTGTAATGCAGTCAGGAGACGTGCCTGGCTGGCACAACTGGCCTCTTCTGTGTCACTGCACTAGAACCCTTCTGACTGCAGTATCAAACTGTGGCTGATGCCATTTCAATGGGAACAGAACTACGTTTTTAAATTATTCTTTATCTTTGTCATTCGAAATATGTACAGTTAGCCGATTTGCATTTGAAAATGATGGAGAAGATTCACTGGAGAACAACAGCCGCTCAAACAAATGAAAAGCATTTTCTTCTTTTATTTATCCTGGAACAGTGAGTGTGGATACAGCATCTGGTCCTCCATGAGGTCTTTGCTTCTTGCCCAACTTCCAGCTGGAATGACTGAGAGTCAGTGTGATCTGCTGACCTTCCTCAAGGTCTCCAGTGATGCCACCCAAAACAGAACAAAGCATCGTAGCTGGATGCCTTTCATGCTAATCCCTGAATCAATACATTTCCAAGATCATTATTGGGCTTTCATGCACTGCCAAAAGATTGTGTTCCAGCAGTTTTCTCATTCTCTGTGTTGTGTATCCTTTGGAGCATTCTACATGATAAATCATTTTAACTTTCATTGTATGTTGCACTTCCCTTGTGTAATAATCAGAAACGTGGGAAACCATTCCTTCATATCTTCCCAAACAGAGACTAGAAATGATGAAGATAAAGAAAGATGGAAGAAGTTGCAGCTCAAATCGTTTTGAGTCCTTGAAACGAAGCAGTGTTTGGAGGGTGCTACCATTGCCCCACCTTCTGCCACATTCCTGTCAGGAAAAGTCAGGTTTCTCTGGTTGCCCAACAGAAAGGCACCTGAATGACAACCTCCCACGGTTGGGATATTTATTTTATGTTAAAAAACCCCAAAGACATGCCAGGACTTCAGCATCCTACAGGCGAGGAGTGTGTTGCAAATCCTCATCTGTTCACGGGGTGGGTAAATCCTCCAGGGTAAATCCTCCGCGGCCAACCTGCAGCCTTGGGGCGGTGACTCCTGGCAAAAGACCCGTGGGAGGTACAATCCCATTGTCTCCCGGGACATCAGCGAAAACAAACTGCCTGGTATTGTGAGCGAGAACAAAGTACGGCAGAGCAGCAGGCACCTTTGTCTTCTAATTAGCACCGATGGCTAAAGCTCTTTAGAGAAGGGACTTTCCCACTGTGTGTTTGCACGGAGGGAGCTGATCCGATGAGGGCAGCTCAATGCTGCGGTATAAATAATGAACTACACAATAAACACTGAGACTGGTTCAGTTGAGGGAGAAAAATAAACACAGCAAACAAAGGCATTCATCATGTTAGTTAGAAATGTCATGTCAAGACCCAGAAGAGAGTCTTACAAGCTTTCTCAAGAGTTCAGGTTAAAAACTTCACTCCATAAGTATAAAAAATACTTTGCACACCAAACTTTGGGATGTCAAGCATCCACCCAAAGGGAGAATGAGCACAGATTTCCTTTTCTATCTATATTCAGTGTCTGGTATAAGTCTGACCTTTTGAAGAACTGGCTTTGCATATTCTTTCCAGGTGGCAGTGAAGAATTACTGCTTGATCTCTCCTCCAACAAGAAAAAATTAACGAAATATTTATTTCAACAATGGCTGTATATTACCCAGCCAGGGAATCTTGTGATGCACAGGGAAAACATTTCTCTAGTAAACCACAATAAGGGCTGAGAATACTGCCAGTGCTGCAGAGCTCTGGGCTCAGAGCCACTCTCCTGGCTTTATTCAGAGGTTGTTATTGATCTAATCTACAGTGAGATGATCACAGGAGACACTCCTTACATTATTTAACTTGGATTTGGGGTTGGATGAAGATTTTGTTTTGTTTTGTTCTTTATTCTTTATTTGTGCTGTTATTAATACAACACATCATTAGTGAATTTCACAGGTTAGTGACTGTTGTCTCTCTTGACACATTATTAATCAAGAGTGATGAAGATGCTGCATCCCTCACACTTGAGCTACGTGACCAAGCCCAGGCTTGTGAACTACCTGCAGTGCACTGCAGGGCTGAGCCACAGCAGCACAGGGGGGACCAGGGCACACAGGAACATTTTGGGGGGCAGGCAGGAACATTTTGTGGGGCAGACAGCAATGCAGGCAGGGTGTCCCAATTCCTACACAGCTCTGAAGAGAGCAGGAGCCAGCAGACCCACTTAATGCAGACACACAGAGAAGCCAAAGCCAGAAAGGATATGTGAGATGCCAGCTCTCCAAGAGATTGATGTCTGACAGAGGGAGAATACCCACCCAGACAAAAAAAGACCTGCCATTCTGAGGGCCTGCTCTGCGGAGATGTGATACTGGCCATCTGTTCATCTGCACATGGGTGCCTACAAGTCCTGAACTGGGGAGGCTGAGCATGCTGAACCCATTATTTGGGGCTGGCATTCCTGCCCCTGCTGCTCTCCAGTCCAATTTACTCAATTTAGGCACTCACAAGCGAGATTTTGATGACAGCTGCAATCATAACACCATAGATGGAGGGAATAAACAGACCAGTTCCTAATAGCTACTAGTGTTTGTTTATTTTTACAAACAAGCATTTCTCCTGGAACTCATGCTGCAAGCAAGAAAATCCCTGAGATTTCCAGAAGCAAAGGGTGAAGTTAAGCTCCACAGAGGTCCCTTCTAGCCAGGTCACTGAGCCAGTGGGCAGCCTGTGAGCCTGGTCCATGGAAAGGAGAGCCTTTGTTTTCACATGTGCTTCCAGATAAATGTGGAGTTTGAGCAAGAATAAAATGTATAATTGAGATGCCAAATTTTAACAACTTACCACACTTTGTGTGTTGGCTGTTTGGAAGAGTTCTATGTCATTGGGTGGTACAGCATCTGGCTTAATGGGACTCTGGATGTGCTGGTAAATCTGCAATAGAAGCTGTAGGGAGAGCACGCAAGGCACCCATCTTCAGTGATTCTTTTTTCTGTGTTTATTTCCCCTTTTATCCAAACTACAATTGCTCATAATGAAAATACCTGCTTGCTCTTCATCTGTGGAAGGCCCTAACACACACCTGTGCTGCCACAATACCTCCTCTCCACATACTCACACATTCAAAATGTCCAACTCCTCTCCCAAGCTTGTCAGAAATAGTTATCATCATAGCCTGGGTTCCTGAGCTAGCAAACGGTAATGCTGAAACATCCAAACAGGAGATGTCATCCTGTCACCATGAATGACAGATGATTATGGCCCTCTCTAGATGCCTGTAATTAATATTACTTTTAAACTTGGACATGAACATCCAGGAGCACAGTAAATGGGGAAATCCTCCAGCAGCTTTGGATTTCTTTTCCTTTCCCTGCTTACTTACCCTACAGGTCTTTCAATAAATTAAAGAAATCACTAGCTGTTGCCTATAAAACATCCTAGAAGGGGAGATGAAATTCAGAGCTCCAGATAAACATGTGGATAAGGATCACAGCTAAGGCTGAAGCATGGGTTGGGCACATGCCATCCTTCCCTGACAGCGTTCACACAGGAACAATGTGGGAACGGTGCCTCAGAGTCAGATCTTGAAAATCAGGACTGACTGCTACCACTCTCTCTCTCTTTGCCCTGTGCCTCCTCATAGCCCTTGCCACTGCTGGCTTTTATCACCTTTTTGCATCTATTTGTTACCATTTTTGCTCCCAGCCTGTGGCAGGAGGTTTTGTTAGGTCCATGCAGTTTAATATGTGGTAGATGAGTGATGTCAGCAGTGGGCTCAGGTGTGGTTCAGGATAGCAACTTCTTGCTGCACATCCTGTATCCCTGTTTGGCTGCCTGATGCTGAACATCAGTCAAAGGAGGATTAGGACTTTCCTGGTAACAGCTAAACAGCAAAATGAACAAAATGCCTAAGCTCTTCCAATAAAGTCATGTATTTTTAGTCTATGGAGATTTAAACCAAGACTCAGCCAGTGAACAAGGGAAAGAAGCAAAACAAAGATTATTGAAAGCTTATGTTTAAATAATTTCAGCCCAAATATTTACTGATCACACAGATACAAAAATGCTGGTATGTTTTGCAATGAAGAACTAGAGCCTTTAATTGCATAGGAAGCCAGGCTTGGGGATTCAAGAAAAAATAAACATGCCCCCCGCAGAATTCACTGTAAAGACTTTACATTTATTTACATTCCTGTTTTTCTTTAACCTACATTCCCCCTGACAGAGGGGTTGTTTTGGGTAATAATCTTTTCATATAGGCCAAGTCTACTAGAAACTATTTGCAATTCATTTAAAATATGGATTCTGAAATATACTGCAAATCCTTTTGCTAAGATAAAAAAAGCAGACAGAGAAGTAACATGCCATTTAATCTTTGGGCTCATCAACTCCTGGAAGATTATTTTGACAGTTAATTTGATGTGTTTAACTGAACTTCCAGTCTACTCTCCTTGAAGAAAGCCATCATTTATGACTTGCTGTTGTGTAGGAACATCCCAGATAGCTGCACTGTCTTTTGAAGAAATATTTACGAGGGGAAAGAGCATATATTAATGTCTCTTGCTGTTCAGGCTTAGTCCTAAAATCCACAGTGTATCCTGTGTGCCTCTTCCCTGGCTCATATTAGCTGCTTCTGCCCCAGAGAGAGGGCAGCCAGGGAGTGCTGGTGGATGGGCAGCAGGGAAGACAAAAATGTGCGTGCCCAGGAAAAAAGGCTGATCTCCCCACGGTGACACACACAGCCACGGGATGCTGGTGCTGCAGATCAGGAGCAGCAGCGTGTGCTGCACTGAGGCACGGGAGCTCCTCCTGCCCTTCCACTTGCCCCTCTCCTCTTGGCAATGCTGCCCTGCCGGTGGTGCTGCACAGGGACTGAGGAGCTCCCCCACCCCAAGGGGGTTTAACCAGCCCTCTCCTTGCGGAAACAGGGAGGGGCTATGGCCACACAGAGAGCGATTTTGCAGGATTTATTGCTGAGGGTTTGCACTTTTGGGTTTGGGAGCAGAAAGGCAGCAACCCCCACTCCCTGACAGCCCTGACTGTGGGAGGGCTGGCTCAAAGCTCAGGTACAAGGAGAGGCAGGACAGAGATGGCAGGCTGGGGACATGTCCTGGCACATGTGCAGTTAACTCAGCTTCCCATAAAACCGCCTTCCTTCCCTTGGGGGTTTTTTCTGAGGTGAAGCTCATTGCACTGCAGGACACTGGGACTCCCAGGCGCTGAGCACTCCTGCAGAAGCTCACTGCAAGATAGAGAACAAGGGAGGTTTTTGTGTTACAAATAAGAAGTAGGTCAGATCCCACAAATGCAAACAGACAGGGAGGAAGGCGCTTGCGGTTCTTTACAGGCATCTTTGGGATCAGCTTTGTAACAAGCACCAAAACCCCTCAAAGCACTGCACCCAGGCACAGAGAGCTGGCTCTTGCTGGGGTGCTCCTATCTGGGCATCACTTGTGGCCAGCACACTCTCCTTGCATATCCACAGGCTCTGCTCCAGAACCCACTGCCACACTTGCATGAAAATCCAAAAATAAACCACATCAGACTGCAGGAGCTGGGATCAGACCCTTCATGTGGTTGAACAGAGCTCCCTGCTCAAAGGTGATGTTCTGCAGAGCAGCCCAGTGAACAGCACTCAGAGAAACAGAAACATTTCTGGACACAGAGAGAAAAGCCAGGCTCAATTTGGGCTCATTAGCATTTTAAAAAATCCAGTTGATAAAGCTGTGTTATCCTGCTGTCACCTGTGTCTGGAGGGCTGAGGAGAGCAGGGATTGCCCATTTGTTTAATACAGTTTGAATTGTAGCAGGCATGGCAGCTGGGAGATGACAGGGTGGCACCAGCCTGTGACTGAAGCACCCTGTCCCCTCCTCCCTGTTTTACTGTAGGTTCAGCCTCACTCTTTTGCCATTTATTCCCCATAATGTCTCTTTTACCCATCCCACAGCCTGCACCACAGGTTGTGCTGCCCAAGTGAGACTGAGGGCAGTGTCAGCTGCCTGCTGCAGCTCTGCTCTTTGCAAGCCAGCTTTGTCCCTGCATGGACAGAGGGAAGGACACCCAGAGAGCAGGGGGGTCCCGGAGAAGCTGCCATCAGCAGAACCAGGGTCATTCTCCTAAAGCCCAGACAAATGCTGAATCCCCTTTCTGCATTATCAGGTATTTTTGACAAGCAAGTTTTTGACTGTGGTGTTCTTGTCCCTCCCTTTCTCTAAAAGCACAGTTTAGAGGAAATAAGCCAATGATTTTCCCAGGCAAGATTAAGACTGTAGTACCATTTAATTAAGCTGTTGTTTTAAATGTGCTCTGATGTTTTACCAGCCTGTTGAAGGCCTGGGAGACGATAAATACTTGTCTGCAACCTCTTTCTGTGTTCTGAGAGCACATTTTAATTACCACCCTCTATCCCATTTGCAGCCAGACAGTTTACAAGCTCTCCACCGTGGTGCAGATGAACGATGGCACTTTTTGCCCTCCAGACAATGCCAGGCACTCGCCTGGGAAGCAGCTGAACAAAGAAAGCTCCTGGAGAGAAATAATTGAGGGCACCAAACAATTTACAGGACAGCATCCCCCAGCTTGTCTCTTTGTGATATAAGAAATCCATAAATAGGCCAGATCTTTGGATAGAGAGTTGTATTGAGCAAGGATAATAAATGGGACCCAAATAACAGCATCCTAATCATGTCCCCAAGTCTCAAAACCTTTGGGCCAAATTGTTTTGTTGCCAGACTTTAAGCTCCCAGCTCCAAATCACAGCAAAACCTGAAACACCATCAGCTGCAATTTGCAGAAACCACCCCAAATGTGGAGGCTCTCAGGAGTGTATTTTTCTTGTGCCTATCTTCCCTCCAAATACTGTTGAAGTATCAAACAGTTAAAGAGCTGACTGTGGGTACAGTGGCATGAGAACAAATTTATCTGGCTGCAGCCTTCCTTGATATAAATATTCCTCAATATTCCTGGTTGCAAATCAGTAATTGCAGCAAGAGACGTCAAAATCAATGAAAGGCAGCAAGGCAGCAGTCTCCAGAGCATGATTTGGGATGATACACCAGTGATGATTGGGTCACCCTGACTGGCCAAAAAAAAAAAAAAAAAAAAAAATCCTCTGACTTCTTCCCCCAGACCACAGACACTTCCCAGCTTTTCAGGATCACAGAGTGAGCATCCAAGTGAGGTGCAAGTGCCCCAGAGGTGTCTGGGCACCAGGGGGTTTGGGAACACAAGCTCCCCTTCTTTCCTCCCTTAATTTGTGACCTTACCCACCTACGTGGCAGGCACCTGGAAACCCCTTGGGCTGATCTAAGCCCACTAAATCATCTGTCTTGAGACTATTTAGGACACAGCCCTGCTGGAACCAAGCAGAGTGGAAGCAAGGCAGAGCCATCTGGCTGAGAAAAACTATCCTTAGTACCAAAATCACACTTAACCATTCTGCTGATGTTTGAAGGATAATTCCAGGTAAGGATTAGTCCTGATCAGTTTAACCTTCACTGTGCTCATCCTTGGGAAGTACCAAATTAGTTAATCACAGCAGCAGCAGTAAGAAAAAATATTCTCATCATAAATATTCACAGCATCACATGCAATACAGAAAATCCTGTCTAAATGAAGGAAAATAAATTAGTTGAAGATACTGGCCTGCTGATTAAAACTTAGCACACACTCCCCACCATGGGCTGACATTTGCCTGCTCTTCAGATACTGCAGTCACACAAACACAGCCCCTCTGGCTGCTGGTGACATTAAAGGATGAAACTCCCCAGATTTAGGAGGAACGGGGATGATGGGAGTGACACTTGTGATGCTGAGTCCTAAGATTCCTCAATGCACGCTGCTGAGCCCTGCCCAAGAAGGGTGCAAAGCCCAAATCCTGCCGGTACCAGGGCAGAGCATCAGGGCAAGGGAAACCTGCAGGAAGGGCCAGGGCCAGAGGAACCAGCTCAGAATTGTTTTGCTGATACCAGAACCCCAGAGAGCAGCACCCATCAGGCAGTGGATTTGTTCTGAAACTTATACTTGAGAAATATATTCAAATATTAGTTATTGTTGGGTTCAAAAACCTGGTTTCCTCTTGAAATCACCCTTTGGCATGTGCCTATACCTTTTCCTTCTTGTAATTAAAATCAAATTTCATGGCAGTTGTATCACTACACCCAAATTTGATTAAAAAAAAAAAGCAAAATTACAAAATAGGAGGAGAAGGAGCACCCCTTGCACTGCCTACCAAGCCCTTATTAATTTTTTATTTACAATTACTTTCTGTGCAGCACTCCAGAGTTCAGGTAGTAACATTAAAAATTCCCTGTGCCCTCAGATTTCCCTAATTAAAATTGACAACCCTCATTTTGAACCACAAACATAATTACCCAATCCTCCTCACCGACTTGATAGCTGAGGTTGTTTGTTGATAATTTATGAGCATTGGAAAAGATGAACAACAAAGCTGAGGCTCTGAGAAACCTCTCAGCTCCTGCCTTTGATGTCAGAACGCAGGAGTTGCTTGGAGGCTGCGCACCAGGTCCCTTCCTCAGGCTGTGCTCAGCCTCTCACCTGTGACAGTGACATCCACAGGACTCCTGGTCCCACTCCAGGGACTGGGAGAGATGCCTCTGAACTGCTTTTCTGGAGTGTTTGCAGAAAGATCAGGGCAGATCCTGAACTCCAGCTGCTTTGGGGCCTGAAAGCTGAGCGGGGGTTGCCTCAGGACATCCCAAAAGGAGAGGACAGCCCTTGTGTGGTCACTTTGGTGTTTGTCTGTCCCCGTTTGAGAAGCTCCTTCCATCACCTCAAGCCAGAAGCCCAGCACAGCTTGGCTTTCTTTAATGGCATCACACCACACATGCCAAGCCACTCTGTCCAAGAGTCCAAAAAACAGTTTCCCCACACAAGTATATAATTTAAAACAAATTCCCCCAGGTTTTCCAGCATTTCCTTATCACTTACACACCCCCCATATCTCAGCACCTGCACAAACTCCTGGCTGCAGTGAATACTTTCAGTTTGAGGTCGTGTAAAAACAGCTCCATGCAACCCATTCATCCCTCCTAGTCTGGGTTCTGGGGAATCTGAACTTCCCCCTGCCCAGGAGCACAGTTAGACCTGGGACATAAGCTGCAGCCACCCCTCCTGGGGATAAGGGGCCCAGTGGGTACAAAGGATGTCAGTGGCACATAGGATGTAGGTGGCAGGCACCAGGTGTCAGCCAAATAACAGTTTGCATCAGAGGTGGGGGGTAGGGAAGCAGTGGACAAAAAGGAAAAAATGTGATGCATTTCAATGACTGTTTGCTCCGTGTGTATTTAGAGTTTTTTCCCAGCCTTGCTCTCATGGAAAAGGATAGAATCTCATTTTTGGGATGTGAAATTCGAATGCTACTTAATGCAGAAAAGCAAAGCCTTTTCTCCAAGAAAAGCCTCTATCTTTCCTGTGTTTAAAGGTGACAGAACATGGTGCTGTTTTGTCTACCAGCTCTTGGACAGCCCAACCTACTCCATTTGCCAGGAATGTGGGGACTGGGGGGAAAAAGGAAAAATGGAGAAGAGGTTGAAGCACAAAACGAGGATTATTGGAAATTCATGCATAAATGAAAGAGCATGCTGAGAGTAGGCAGCATCACTGAGCAATGCAATGTGCAAACAGACAGAGCAAAGCATTAATATTCCCTTTTTGGTCCAGCTTTTCTATACATTCACAGCAAAAGCAATTCAAGTGCACTCTGTTCTCCCCTGGCCTTTCCCCCAACCAAAGGATGTAGCTCTGCATCTTTAAAGAAGCTGTAACTCTATCTGTAAAGGGCAAAATAATTCAGTTTTTTTCTGCTGTTTATAGGAAATTAATAAATTTCATTGAATATTTGTAGCTGCTCATTACTCTGAACCAGGAGCAGCACAGAGTGCCACTGCTGGCAAAGGAGCGTTGCCTCTTCAGAGTTATTATGCTAAATTGGAGGAGCTGATAAATGAAAACATAACCTGGGTAATTAAGATTTCCCTCCCCAGAGCTGGCCCAAGATGATCATAATGTTGTTTGGTTGGATTCAGCATACACCAAAGTACCAGCATTTTTCATCTAAGCTCTGTCCATTCCAGGGTCTGCTGGGCCCAACACCAATAACCCCAACATTTCCACTGCAACACAGGAATTCATCCACAGCAGAGAAAATAATTGCATGATTATTATCATTTCAGTTTGTTTGCAATCCCCCAGAAGAAAGCAAATGTGCAGAAAGAAATAGTGAAATTGCAAAACTTCCAGGAATCCAACACAATGCTCCTCTTTATTTAAACTAAAGTTTTATTGCTCTGATCTCAATCTGGGGCTGAATGAGATTCAGGTTTGGGGGATTTCTTCCCCCAAAATTTGTGGCTTTCATAATAAATGGAATGTAAAGTGGTTAAAAGAATAATCAAAATGGCTCATTTTGAAATACTGAAAGGATGTTTTGACCTTGAGAAGAAGTTTTTCTTTAAGCAGTGGTATGAGACAGCAGTGTGGTGAGGCCAAGAATTGATGAAATATTTGGATATTGGTAAATCTACTGGGAAAAGTTCAGTTTAAAATGTACCCTGCTTCTGCTTCCAGCCAATATAGGGTTTTTCCTCTGACTTCAGGTTGTTCCTAACATTTGTGTCTCTTCTGCTGTTTTCCCTCAGGCTGCTGCTATTTCATCAATAACCAACAGGAAAAACGACAAACTGCCAGAGAGCAATTAATATCCATCCATTTCCTCTTGCATTAGCAAAACACTCCATTTACAAAGCAGCTCTGCATGCTGAAAGCAAGACACGTGCCATGATTGTGCCCATTTGTCACCAACCCAACGCCTGCTCAGAGGGGGAGCAGGGACAGCACCAGTCCCAGAGTCTAATCCTGAATTAATGCCCTGGAGAAGCCCCTGGAAAGGTAACAGGGAGATTAGGGTGGCTCAGCACCACCCCAGCTACAGTCTGGATGAATGAGGACTGGGATTTCCTCTGGAGACTTGGAGAATGTATGTTTGTGCCTACAGGGTATAGCTGAACCCCAAACTTCTGAGTGCTGTCGATCCTGCACAGGAGAAACCACCCAGACCTGCATCAGAGCTGCAGGGGAGAGATTATCCTGCTCTGCCAAAAACCAGGACAGGTGGAAGGTCACAGCAGATGCTTTGCTTTTCCCACCAGAGCAGGAGAGGTAAAAGGAGTTGCAGAGGTTTATGAGGTGGGTACAGATAGGTTCTGGGAGAGTTTTGGGAAAGGCCTTTTCTTCATGATCACATGCCTGTGTTGAATTAATAAGCACAAGTCCTTGGGTGCACAGCTGCTGTCACCAGCTCTGATCACAGGTTTGCCATCAGCACAAACCCCAGCTTTAAGGACATCTCATTAAAAACAACATGGGACAGGATTTCCCCAGTCCAAACAAACAAATTACACATCTCTGCTCCTGCTGTGTGTATGAACAAAAGAGCTTCTTTCTGGGATTGTGCTGCTGCTCAGATGTATACTAATATGGCTGAAAAAACTAATCCCTGAAGTTAAAGCACAGCAAGGGAAGCAGAGAGCTGGGCTGCAGAAGTTCCCTCTGAGGTGGTCCCTTGCTCACACTGAGATCAGGCAGTGACCTCCCCCTGCTCCTGCCATGGAGGGGACTGAGCCATGCTCTGCCTATCCCACCACTCCAGCACACAGCTGAAATCAAAGTTTTAACACTGGCACAGTTGCCAGACAATTATTATATTTTAAGTTCACCCCACACAGCAGTTTAACTGTGTTAAATCCAAAATGCCCAAAGTCCCCAGACCTCAGGGGATTTCTCCACAAGGGGAGTGATACTGCTGACAATGAGGCAGGAGTGAAACCTCAGCATCTTGCTTATGAATGGAAATAAATTTGTGCTTTTGTGCTAATTAAGTACATCTATTTTGTTGTTGAGGCTTAGCTGTTATTGATTTTAGACTACATTTTCTAGTCAGATGTGGTTTACCTCAGCAAAGTGAGATGGGAGAAAATGTGGGTTTTAGTTTTTATGTCATATTTACACTGCTCTTACCATTTAACAGAGCCCCTTACAGTTACTAATTACTTCTCTTTCAGCCTTCACTATGAAATAGGAAATCCTTGTGTCCAACAAAGTATGATGAACAGAAGCACTGGACAAACTCAGCAGTTTGCAGAGTCAGGGGACTTTGGGCAGTGCCATGAGTGAAAAACAGGACTAGAACCAAAACCTAGTCCTGTTTTGGTTTTGGTGCTGTGGGGACCCCTCCACTCCTGCCTGGCACCATTCCTGAGTCTCCTTCTGCCACAAATGGCAAAATCCCTTGTGAAGTAGCTCCTCGGCCACACTTTACACCCAAAGATAATGAAATAAACTGGCAGCAATTTTAGTTTTCATCTGCAGAGCTGTGAACCTCATTTCCCCCCCCATAAGTCCAGGGTGACCAGTGAGTCATTGAAATGCGCACAAACTCCTTTCAGTCCTGCTCAGGGCCGCTGATGAGAAAGGTGTGGAGAATTTGGAGCACATCCACTGACTGCTCTGCCTCTTTCCAGCAGGATTTTTTTGGTGCTCCTTCCTGGACAAACCTGTCTGAGCCACATGCACCCTGAGGGCATGTTGGGCAACCTTCTCCTGACTCATGGTCCGTAGGAGTGCTCCAAAAGCATCACTGACCGTGTCCAGGTGAAACACTTCAGTGACTCATCACATTTACCTACCAGCCAGGAGCTACCCAGCCCTGCTCCTGAGCTGGGAAGGCCAGAACAGGTTCTGCCAGCCAGGGATCATGTCCTGGTGTTTGCCACAGAGCTGGTTGTTCTCACCCAGCTTGGTCTCGTGGTTAATTGTGGCAATGACAAATCCATCTCTCCATTTCTAGCAGCCCCCTCAGGCCTCAGCTGGGGAAACCATCACTGAACCACACCTTGCCCAAAGCAGAGCAGCTCAAACCCCAGAAACCTGTTAGGTTCACTGAACTGGCATCTTCCAAGAACATCAGTCTCAGCAAAACCACCCCACAGCACCCCTTACATCCTTACAACCTTCACAAAATTTGTGTTGGGGGAGAAAGTCCCACATTGGGATGCCACAGCACAAGCCAATCAACCTACCCAGGCCCACACACCAGCACCACCAAGCTGGGAGTTCTACAAGTCAGGAAAAAAATGAAAGTTGCTGAAGCTGCTGTAATTCCAAACATCCAGGACTCAGGGGGGTGATTTTTGCTGTCAGGGTATGTCACCTCCTCACTCCTGCCCCAGGCAGGGGGGCAAGCAGAGTGTCCCAGCCCAGTGCCAGGACCTGAGTGTGGAGATTAGAGCAATTTGGACCTGTCACTTTGATGCACAGTGTTTTGCTTTGTGGTCATAGGCCTCTTTCAGTAAATAAAATCGGAGATGATTTCCTTTACCCCATGGGATTTCTTGATGCTACAATTAGCATCTGAGAAGACTTTAAAACTCAGGAGTGTAAATTTATAGACACAGCTGTCAGAAAGGCTGAAAAACTCTCATCCCTTAAATCATCAGCATCCTTGGCTGTTCAGTGCTGATACAAAACCACAGAAGACACCGTGTTGGCAATGCCATTCCCCATGTCCTCGTAACAACTAAAACAGGATAATACACGTAATACAAATAAAACTGAACATAATGCAGTCTTCACAGTTATAATTTATTTTAAGATCTACACACGGGTTAGGCTTTCTATATAATTAAATCTATAGATTGCCTTTGAATGCTTACCTTGCAATTCCTGGAGCTCTGATGAAAAGTGTGCTGTTTGCAATGACAAGATTTATTGCATCTAGCACTCTATATTATAGCTGCTCTGCTAACCACAATAAACAAGATATGAAAAGCAATCATACAGATAATGCCATGGAGGAACAAGTACCAGCTTTGTCTTTAACCCCTTCACCTGCCTTTCTGCTGGAAACTCCAGTCAGCATTCCTGCTGCAGCATCCAGCCCTGGTGGATTAAGGATTTTGTTTCTGTAGTAACAGACTCAGGGCTTGGGTTCCTTTTCCCTCATTTCTAAAGCACCAGTATTGCTGGGAGAGTTTCCCTCTGTCACTATCAAAGGTCACAGTCCTTGTCTGGAGGAAAAATAACTCAGTAGAGCCAAGCCAGCTGCTGTGGTGGGTGTTAGTGAGGAGTAATGGGACAGAACCATGGCCGTCCCTGTGGGACTGGAGCTTTGCAATGCTTCAACCCACGCTTAAAAATGCCATTGTTTCTGAATTTAAATCTCTTCCCAAAGGCTGGAGGTAGGTTCCCAGCAGAGCTGGGACATCTCAGCACTGCTCTAGGCTCAGCTTTTTACAGTCCAGCAAGATATTGTCAGCTCAGGACACAGTAATTTCATTAGTCATGTTTTGCACAACAGAAGCCTGGATTTGACCCTGGAGACCTATAAACATTATTTAAAGGGGGAATTTCCATGTCGAGGTCATAAGAAGATACATAAGCTTAATCAAGACACAGTTCAAATTGAATAGTCCTTCACAATCCACATGCCTGAGAATATTTTCTGAAATCCTGCTCCCCACCTTTAAATCTCCACCAGATGCAGAAATAAACACTCCAGAGGCCAGGGTAGCAACCAAAGGCAAGAGGAGCACTGATAAAAAATCTATTTTTTTTTTTTTTTTGCCATCCTTGTTCATGCAGTGTAAATGATGAGTCCATATTCCTTGCACCTAATCAAAGAAATAAAGCCCTGCTAAATATGAGCACACAGGAGGACAAGAAAGCAAGCAGCCACTTGCCTTACACATGAAAACCTTTGGCCATTTCAACCCAGAGGAATGAGAAATGCTCCACAAGTAGGAATTCACTGCCCTATTACAGTGTTTTCTGCCCCAAAACCCAGTTAACCATTTACAAACAAGATAAAGCCTTTCTGTACTCTTTCCTCTGTGTAGGGACAACTGATTTCCTTTTATTTCTACCCATATTTTTTTCCGGTTTTAAATCTGTCTCCAGTCAGTCAGAAGCTGGCACAGTTCTTGTCCACATAGAAGTACCCCAGAATAATAAACTCCTTGTAAGTGATGCCAAAATCAGGCATTGGCAGGAGAGGGGGCAGCAAGGTCTTGGGTTTAAGAACAGACCAAATTGTTCTACTCAGGGCAGAAAAATTAAAATATGCTGGAAATAAATATAAAAATAGCCTGGGTCTGCAGTCCAAACAGAGCATATATTTAGTAGTTGTGAATGGGAAAGAGCAGAACATTCCTGGAAATAGTTCAAAAAGCATCCAAGCAAGATTACAAGATTTCCAAGCAGAGATTCTTAAGGCAGGTTGCTATGGATGCTGGGAAGGGTGTTAGTCTCTGACCCTCATAACAAAATATGTTTCCCAAAAGCCATTTCTTCCAGGAACTGCAAGGAGGACTTTAATTCTGGAAACCTCCATAAAACAAGTAGTTTGGAACACAGCACCCTGACACAGCACAGGACCTCCAGCACTGGTGACAAATAACCCTTTGAAGGACCAGGAGAAGTGACCTAACCCTTCCCTTGGGCTGTCAGTCAGGGAAAACACTTCTGACTAAACCTACCCAGCTGTTTTTAAGAGCTTCTCAAAACACAGACTCTCCCATCCAACCAAAGAAGCCCAGACCTGCACACACTCCTAATGCCCAATATGTGCCCAGGTGAACAGCTGAACTCCACTGCCCTTCACACCAGGGGTAAGAAAACCAATGTGCATCTAGCAGGTAAAATGATTTTTTTCAGGATTGGGGCAGCAGGAAACTAATCTGTGAAAATGACACCAGTAAGGATCATGATTTCCTTGCAATTTTTCCCTGTGTTGCATGTCCTAAGAAGATCAAGTTTTGTGGCTTCTGCTGCTTTAACTGCTCCTGAGCTGCTGGAGACAGGACCTGTGAGAGAAAGTGAAAGACCTGGCAAGTCTCAGAGCCTATCAAAACCTGTTGGTGTCCAATCTCTTGCCTTTACAGACAAGGTTTCCTGTGACACAGAATTACAGAATGATTTGGATTGGAAGAAACCTTCAAGATCACCTTGTCCTGAGCCCCTGCCATGAGCAGAGACTCTTTTCTCTAGACTAGGTTGATCAAAGCCCTGTCCAACCATTTCAGGGATAAACAACCTGTTGATTTTTGCCCCAGCTAAGAAGTCCAAGAGGTGTTTGCAGAAATGAGTATTGCAATATTAAAGGGTTAGTGACAAAGGAGTTGGTGGCAGGCTGTGTGTCACTCTGGGCTGCTCGAGGACAGTAGATGCATGGCACGTTTGCTGCTCCATCCCAGGCAGTGTCTGGGCACTTCTGGCACTTGCTGAAGAGCTGTTTGAGCTCTTCCTGCCTCACTAAGCTTGGACCTAAGATAAAACTGGCGTAACAAGAAAACTGTGCTGCAACCAAGGAAAATTAGGCATTAAGGACAACATTCTTGGGGAGAGAGCATGAATTTATTGTCATGAAATGATCCTCTACGGTAAATGAACAGGTATACCAATTACACTAAGTACCCCAGAAAACAGCTGATAGGCACAGAGGCAAAATAAAGTTTTGTTCTTCTTGCCCAAGGAGTGGAAAAATCAACCACCACAGGAAGCAGCCCAAAACTGATGTTTGCAGAACGTGAACGATGTTTGCATGTGCCTTTTTGACCAAAGTGCTCCCACAAGAATTTGTCCTGGACAAAAACACAATGATCACTGTCACCTGGTTTAGGGGTTTAGTCTATTTGTAATTTAATAGCAGAACTTCACGGAGATTTCTGCCTTATTGATTTTGCCTAATGGAACACACTCATTTCCTAGGGGCACTGTGTACTCCACTCTGCACAACACATCCACAGGGCAGGAGAGTGCCTCCACCCCGATTCTAGTAGACTGTCAGCATTTAATTAATCCAGGAGCTGCAGGGCAAATTCTTAGTGCAAAATAAAAGAAAAAGGCAAAGACAAAACATCAATTTATGCTCTGAATGCCCCTGTGCATTATGATCGTCATCTTGGAGCATTTTTTACTGGAGGCTACAAGGCTGGACTGCTTGTAGCACTTGAGTGCCTGTCAGATTTCCCCCCTCTAAGGCCTCTGCCAGATACTCTTTATCCTTTACAACATCAAATGGTTTCAGTAGGAGGCTGTCTTTGATGCTGATTCTCTCTCTGATTCTCCAGGCACGGATAAATGAAGGTTTCCTTTATATTTGGAAGTGTAATGAAAGCCCTTGGCATTTCATTACCTGCATTCACACACAGCACAACAGAGCTGGGCAGATTCTTCAGGAGCATCCCAGTGCACAGCAGTGGATCAGCCCTGTCTATCACCTGTGTACACACAGTTGTCACCCCTGAGCACAAATACAACCTGTGTGGGTGATGGGGTGCAGAAGATCATGGACATCTTTTTTGGATTAACACAATTTTTTCACAGTGCCTGTGAGATCACTGACCAGTTGTATCATCTACCCATCTTCTTCCAGCATCTTTGAAGCTAAATTTAAAATAATAACCTCTAAAAGTTACTTATGCTTTGGTTTTGGTTCAAGATTTCACTGTCATACTGCACATCTCAACTGCTCTGCCACTCCTGTCTTCCTCCTTTTCTTCCCAGTCCTAAAAATAAGTCCTGTCCATGTGGATGTCACTGGTAAACATGCTTGTTTGGTTCTTTGCAGGTCAACCAGACAAAACACCTTTTTAAAAAGAAAATATTTTATAAGCTGTAATAGCTTATCCATGCCAGAGCAAAGCCAAAGCCTCCACACACTGCCAGGAAACCACACAGATCAGGCCAGTGTTCTGCAAACTGTCCAGTAATCACATCATTGGTCCTTGGGAGATCCCTCACAGATGCACAGAGCTCTTGGCAAGGAGCATCAGCCAACAGAATGGAAAAAACCTTGTCAGGGACACCATGCTGCCCAAATCTGTTTTCTGTCAGTCTGAGCGCAGGGTGTATGGAAAACAGCAGGCAACCACCTTTGGCAAGCAATTAACCAAAAGGGGGAAGAACCCAGTCAATACAGTTTTGGTTTCAGTCTCCAAGGCGTGACAGGGTGTATATAATTAAGGGCCATGTCCAGGAAACAAGTGATTTTGCAGCCTGACACGGCATACTCCAAATTTAGGTGACAACAAGCCTTTTCTGGCACAAAACACAAATCAGAATTTGACACCAGTAGTTGATTCACTGTGAAAAATGGGTATTGATTGCCTTGGCTTCTTCCAAACACATTGCTACCCAGAGATTAAAGAACATATGGTGAGGATGTACAATACTGCTGAATTTTAGGGGAGCACCTCTCAGCTGCCAAGCCACAAAACTGAAGTAATTGCCTTTAGTGTTTTCAAACCTGTGAGTGCCTCTCTAGACTTTCAGAACCAGGAGGCTGGGATGGGGTTAGGGTTTTTTTAAAAGTGTGATAGTAAAACGTATCCCTGCACTACTGCAGAGAGTTCAAAAGAAGGTTGTTTTGATATATCTGCAGGCTGAATTCTCCTTTGTCCAGGACACACTCATCACTGCACATTCACCCACAGAAAGTCTTCATCCTTCTTTGGCATTGGAATAAATAGAGCAGAATGGGGGTCCACATACAGGAAAAGGCAGAAACCCAAAACCCAAGTACAGTCTGTGCCATTAAGAAAATTTGGGGTTCAAGACTGTTGTTTCTTTTCCTTGCTGTTCAGGGAGAAGCTTAATGGGACTGTAAGGGCTTACTTCAGCTAAATCCTCAGCCGATGTGGTGATTGATGAACAGTAAGAGAACCATGCTAGGGCCACCAATTCCCATTAATTGTTCCTCTGTGGGGGCTCAAGGATGGTCAAACTACTCCTTCAAAAGTTAGTTTGTGTTGTGCCTCTCTTAAATGCTTGTGTACATAAAATATTTACCTTATAAAATATTACCAGAAAGCAACAAAGTTCTTGAATATCATGGGAGAATGAGCCATTGCAACCAGGATCTTGGTCTCCTGACCACTGGCTTGGGACAGGCTGCTTCCCTTTCTGCTCTCTTTGATGAGACAGCAAGAACCTGCACACTCCAGAGAAACAGATGGACAACTGAGACACCTCAGCCAGAGCAGACATGATGCCCAACAGGGCGGCCACTATCCCAGTCAAAATATCATGAAGCAGCAAGGAGCTCCTGGTGTACCCCAAACCCTTCCTGCCATATAACCCCTACTGCCCATCACCAAAACTGGTGGAATAAATAATGGCTAAAACAGAGTATTGGGTGCCTGATCTTTAGTTGTTACATTAGAAGTGGATGCAGCAAGGGAGGAAGTGTGTAGGAAGGTGCCTTACCCCAAACAAGCTCTTTGCCATCCATCTGCCTTCCCATGAGTTAAATCCCAGAGACACCACCAGCGTGCAGATAACTGGATATTGGATTGCAGCCAGCCCTGCACAAGTAAAGGCACATTCAGACCCAAGACGTTTTCTGGCATCAGCATCAAGCTTCCTTTCTAGCAACTAAAGATGCTTAAAGGGCATTATAATAGCTGCCTGAATATCAGAGACACTCCCATCAGTGTTTGATTTCCTTGTGCAATAATAACTCGTGGTCAGATTCACACAAGGTTTGCAAAGGATCAAATCTGCTCTTTTCAAAGACAGCTGGGAATACCCCTGGAAAAATGTGAAAAACACAGCATGTGTTGGGACCGGTGCCTCTCCCTCATTATTCCATGTAAATACAAGCAATCTGACCCCTCCAAAGAGACTTTGCATTTCTCAGAAAATGACCATCTGTCAGGCAACAAAGGGCGCTCATTATTTAAATTAAGAATCTATTCCCTGCTGCCATTTTCACTCACTTCTCATTACAGCAGTCTCAGACACCCCATTCGCTTAGCTGGGAGAGCTGAGATCACCACTTACCCCCCTTCTTCAGCAGCCATCACCCATAAACACCCAGCTAAAGGATGCCACAGTCTGTGGGCCAAGACAGCCCTGGATTTGCCATCCAGAGGAGTCATGTGAATCAGAAAATATACACAAAGGGCACCATAAACCGACTGTGTAATAGTGACTTTTAAGCATATCGTTATGAAAACTAAGTTTCCTTGAGTGGTGGCACCACAGAGATCCATCCTCAGGCTGAGCTGGCAGGAGCTGCACCTCAACATACCCAAATAACCTGCACTGTGTTGGGAAAAGAAGGCAAGGCCACCAAAATACTGCATCATTAAGTCATCTGTGGCTCACAGCAACACCTGCCATGAAGCTGCAGAAACAGAGGTGGAGAAAGCTGAGCCGAGCCCCAATTCCCCAGCACAGGTCTCTTGCTTTTGCAAGGATTTGCTGCTGAAGAAAAGAGATTTTCTTGCTAGTTCTCCTTGTTTATCAAGAGGCTTCCTCCTCCCCACCCCCTCCCTTCAAGCCAGAAGAATCATATCAACAAATACTCAGTTTGACATGATTTGCTAAATGTCACTTGTCACAGGGATGCACAGCTCAGGGAAACGTGAGCGAGAAGCCGGAGCAGGGATGAGGCTGCAGGGCTGTGCACCTCTGTGGCTTTCTGCCTCTGCCTTAGGCTCTCTTGAGCAGCCCCCTCCTCTCTCTGGGCCTCAGTTCCCAGCTGGACAAGAGGAAACATGAAAAAACCTCATGTCCTGTGGTCTGGGGGAGGTAAGTGAACAGTATGAAACACACAGGCACTTAAGTGGTGCAAATAAATGAGGCCACTCTCAGAAATACCCAATTCTTGGTTGGTTTGTGGCGTATGTCCAGCTTCTAGCAGGCTGCTGTGTCCATCAGGAAACACCCAGAGATTCAGTGGGTATGGAAATGTCTGACTTCCCTACGGCTCCAACAGCAGCAGGGCCAGCTCGTGCCAGCTGTGATCTGGGCTGGGGTTGACAATTGCACATGGTCGGGAGGTGCTTTGTGAATTAAGAACTCTCTTTGCTGGAGGCAACTCGCACGGCCAGACACCAGAAAGGATTGTGAAGTACTTATATTCTCTGCTGGAAAGAGCCTTGGGAGTGCAAACTATTTATTAAACAATAAAACCCATCAAACTGCTTTTAATATTTTATGTGAGGGGAAATGCATTTCTATTATTTTTAATAAGGCAAGGTTTAAACATCTTTGGAGGAAAAGGAAAGGATCTATTCAAAATAAGGGTAGATTCTCCACAAGCAATCCCAGCCTGTGTTTATTATGGATATTGTCACATTGCAAGATGCAAAAATAAGACCCAACAAAGCACAGCCTGTTGTGTCAAATTGCTTTATATTCTTAAAAAAAAAAAGCCAAAAGGGAGGGTGAGCTTTAGGAATGATGCAATGACATCAGTCCTTCTCCTGATCAAAATCAAGACTGAACAAGTAGAAGTATGCAATCTTTCCCAGAGCTGGATCCTAGTGACCCCAAACAAGGAAATTCTGCGAGCTTATATTGAGGCTGACATCTACCAAGGAGACACAAACAAACACTCAGTGACTGTGTGGAGGTTGGCTGGAGCCAGTAATAGGTGGCCATGAATGCTGGTCAAACTCCAGCATTGCTGAGCAGCTCAAAAGCATGAGAAGAAATCCCATTAAATGTGACTAATCAAAGATTTGGAGGGAATGGTCTAGCAGTGCCTGCTGTTTGCCTCCAGCATGGCTTTTTCATGCTGCTGGATGCTTTTGAAGATCTGCAGCCTGGTCATTTGTGTGTTCAGTGTCTGGCCACAAAAGCACCCTCGGCATGAGCTTGTTTCTGCTGCTGCCAGCTACCTTCTGGGGGAAAACAAGCAAGCAAACAAAAAAATCTCTGGTACAAATTCAGGAGATCTGGACAAAAATAAATCACTGGGCTCATCTCTGGAGCAGTCTTCAAAAGAAATTAGTTGAAAGTAAATCAAAGGTTCTCGTCCAAAAACAGCAATGGAAAAACATTATAGAGACACCATTCAAGCAGTCACTTCAAGAGATGGGCAAATATTGGCAGGAGAATGTGGCACTGTGTACTTCCCTCTGGAAGTCTTTGTTTCAATCACAAGATGCTTTGCCCCAGGGCCTGCCTCTAGGAGCCAGCTGTGGAAGGTTCCTGAAAGTCCCAACTGCACACACAAACAAGGTTTGCTTCTCAACAGCCCAGACTGCCCACACCAGCAAAGACACAGATGAAGCTCTGCTGAAAACGTGGACATTCCATTGCCAGAACATAACCCTACAAAAGGGATCTTCCTTCTGTTTTACACTGGAAGAGCCTCAGCTCAGTGACTGTGCCTAGCTGGGCATGACACAGCAAAACCAATCAGGTCCAGGGGAAAACAAAACCTGCCTGAAAAACTCATGGAAAAAAAAAATTGAATGAATTTGGATCATTTAGATGGGGGGAAAAAAGAGCAAGCAACGAACAGGTTTCAAATGCATAGAGGGCTTCCCTGCTAAGATGGAAAACAGGATCTAATTTCCACATTTAAATTGCTAAAGAACATTTAATAGAATAATGGAATCATTTGTGCTGGGAGGGACCTTAAAGATCATCCAATTCCAACCCACTGCCACAGGATGGGACACCTTCCACTAGACCAAGTTGCTCCAAGACCCATCCAGCTTGGCCTTGAACATTTCCAGGGATGAGGCACTTGCAGCTTCTCTGGCAACCTGTGCCAGCGTCTCAACCCTGTCACAGAAGGAATTCCCTCTGTTCAAAGCCATTCCCCCTTGTATCCAAGGGGGGAATTGTTTATTGTTTTTCCTTTTTCCATCTGAACTTTTACAGCAAATTATGGAAAGCTGGAGAATAAGATGTGCAAAAGGGGCCAGAGTGGGGGCTCAGCAGCGTCCAGCCTGCAGCTCATGAGACCAGGGGACATTCACAGTCACACACAGCCCTGCAAGGCTGAAGCCCCCCTGTGCTGTGCCCAGCCTCTGGCACCAGTGTCACTGTGCAGGTGGGGACAAGGGGACATCTCACAGCACAGGAACTGCTTCCATCCATCTCATGGCCACCATCTACTGAGCACAGCTCCTCTTTCCCCAAGTGAGTGGAGGGGAATGTCTGGGCCAATCCATATCCACGTCTCTCAAGGACTTGCAGGTTTCTCATACTTCTCCTTCCAGCTCACATTTAAAGCAGCAACACATTACATCTCCCAGCCAGCACAGCACCTTCACTACCAAATTGGTGGTTAAATGAAAATTCAAAGGAACATTTAAAAATTTCATCAATGCCATTTGGACATATACCTTCAGGCTGTTTATCTTTAAATGAGATGTCACATGTAATTTAGTGGCTATATTAAGTATTGTTTTTCACTTTTAGCTGCATTGCTGTGGGCAGCCGTGTATCAGTGCACACTTTCATTCTTCATTGGGGGAGATAAATGAAAATGGCACCATTTTTCTGAATTAGAGTCCAAATACCTGACATGTCAATACCATCTAATGGAACAAAGCACTACAGATTCCTAGAGCAGGTGTTTAATTTGCATGTTATTACTGACAAGCAAGATTAATGCTTTGCTAAATACTTAAGCTGCAGTAACAAGAAAAGCAGAGGGGGGGCTATACTTAAAACTGCAAACAAGGACAAAATATTGAAACTCCCTTTCTCTCTTCCAGTGATTCAACCTTTACAAGAGAACTAAAATATTATAGCTTTGTATTTGTTTCTACCTCCATGCTGCATATTGTGAATTTGTGGGTTGTGCCACCCGGGAGTCTCACAAGTTCTCCCTACAACCCAAAGCTATGGAATGGCAGCGATGCTCTCAGTGGGAGCAGGGATGTTACCTGCTGCTCCTCTGCCCCACCCCCTCCTTCAGGGAAGGGCTTGGGAGAACTTGTGAAGAAACTGAGTTTAAACCTTATCCCAGAGACACTCAGGGCCCCAGGATATTTCATTTTGCACCATACGCTTGTTCTTGCCAGACTGTTGCCTATTTATGCATTTAACAGCAGAGCAGCACAGGAGTCCAAGCTGCTTCTGGAATAATAACAATAAAAAAATCAGAACTGCAATTAAATTACAGCTCAGGGCCATTTGCTGAACAGGAACTCTTTGCTCTGCAAAGACTTGCTGCTAAGATTCATCTTGTTCTGAGTAACACCATGTGAAATTGGAGCCTCTGCTGCTCTTCAGGAGAGATATTCTGAATTTGTCCTACCACCATTGTTTTGACAAGGACAGTGGGAACTTGCTTTCAATTTTTAAATTTTACACTAGAAATTTAAAATTTGTGTGAATTTATACATGCTGTGTACCCAGCTCCTTTTCACCCCTGAGCAACCTAGAAGACTTGTGCATCATCAGATGTGGCAAATCCTACAGGACAGGGCTTGTGCTGAACATCTGCCATTTCACAGTGAACACACCATTTGTCAACCAAACAATATGGTACCCTCAGGTAATCAGTGCATGAAAAAAGTGGGAATTCCTCAAGTACCAACCCAGCTACATCCTGCCCCAGAGCAACCCCAAAACAATAGGTCAGGCTCTTGCCTTGACAGAAGCCAGCAAAGCTCTGCTGTCTTCAGCTGGGATAAAGAGCAGGACCTTGGCTTCTCAGTGCCTCACCACAGTACTCCTGCAGGATTTTAATAACCTGATCCATCCATTTTTCAGAAAAGGACATCTATTGTTTTGAAAACAACAAAATAAAGGCTACTACTCACTGCCTGTCAGGTTAATGGCTCAGAATTGGTCTGCATTCATTGAAAAAAAATCAAAAGTTCAAGGCACAAACCCAGCACTAATTGCAAATAAAAACCAAGAGTGGTGTTCACATCCATCAGGTGCTCTGTCAATAGTGCAGTGATGTTTCAGCATTGCTGGGAAACATCACCCCCACCAAGCAAGTCCAGCCCAGCAGGCTGGCACACAGCACATCTGTGTGGACAGGGCTCACAGGGGGACACCAACCAAGCCCTACCTCATAAATCAAACACAGGGGAACAAAGCAGCAGGGCCTGATGGACCTCAGCACAGAGGGGGAGGCTCTGAGCTGCCACCTGCAACAAAGTCCTTCCAAGGTTTCTGAAAGCCTGTGACAGCAACAGCATCATTTGGCCACTTCCACCCTTTCCCAGGCCAAATATTTCCAAAAAGAACCCAAGCCCTCAGCTCCATGGTGTCTTCAAGCTTTAGGGAAAGCTCCCAAACTTTCAGGATACGGCAGCACTTCCCCCATACCAGGCACCAGTCCCCTCAGAGCAGTCACTTGCAGCCTTTTAGCAGAGCAAACCACACAGAGTGAGTCCCTCCAACAGCTCTCCCTGAGGGCATGGGACAGGGATCAGGGGCTGCTGAGGACACCACTCCTTACAGCTGTCCCCAGGGACACATCCAGTGTGGGTCCCACTCTGAATGTTTCACCATGTGGCCACCAAGCCAAGGGGGCTCTGGGCCCCCACCTGAGCCATTATCCTCACAATGCAGATGCTCACCCCACACAGGAGCTTTTCACAAGCCCAGCACAAGATTGCCAGGTGCCTGGTGAGGCATTGCAATACCTGTAGCTCCTCTGTAGCTTCTTACGCTAAAAAACTTCATTTTTCTCACCTGGCATTTCCTTTAGGCAGCTTAAGGGGCAAACTCCACAGCTTCACAGCCCTTCAAAACTTGAAATCAAGACAAAAAAAATCTTTACTGGTATGTCTCAAACTCAGCCCACATCCAACCTCAGCCACACTGCAGACCCTGGATTTCAGGGGCTGTCCCTTATTTATACCCACTCCAGGGCCCTCAAGTGGAATGCTAAATTGTAGCAGGCTCACCCCTGTTTCTGGGCAGCTAAGGGCAAATTGGGCAAAGGATTTATTTGCCCTGAAGTGATTAATGGAGCTGAGAGCTGCCTCCCTAGGCCAGAGGGCGCAGAGAAGATCCAGCCCCACCTGTTCCATGTGTCCCATGAAAGGCTGGTCCAGGGAAGGTGTCCCTGTTAGCAGCACCTTACACCGTGGTTAGCATTTTGTGAAAAGCCTCCCAGCCCCGGGAAGAAGTCTCAGTCAATAACCAGCTCCTCCAGCTGGTGCTCTGCTCAGCCACTGCCTGGCAGCCCAGGGGCTGGCAGGGAACTGCTGCATTCAGAGTCATTAAATAAAGTAGAAACCTGTGTTCCTGGGTTCCTGATGCATTGTATATCATAGAAAAAGATTAAGAAAAAACTCTACATTAATACTGTTGGCTTAAATAAATGTGCTTCTGTTTCCTGATGGCAGCAGCCAGCGGCCCCTGACACGGACACCCCCTCTTGGAAGCTGCTCCAGCAGAGCTTCCCGGGGGCTCAGCAGAACCTGGAGACAAATGGGGCATTCCAGCCTCTCAGCCCTAATGAAAACAGCTCGTTACATGATCAGAAACTTCAGTGTCTGCAGCCTGTTCCTATCCTGAACGTGCGCTTTCAGTGGTTGCTTTAATGTTTGGGAAAGTGAAAAAGGATTTTACCAAAAGTCCATCTGAGCTGTGGCACTGATTTCTCCCTGGAGCTCCCGTGTCAGGGTGGTGGTGGCTGAAGGAAGCACTGTTGCCATCATTCACACTATTTTGTTATCCTGAAGGAGCAAAAATATCATGGTAACTAATTCTGCAGCTTCAGTTGTGGTTTTGCTTTTATTTATAAGTAATTACAGACTGAAAAATGAAAGATAGCACGTGGACTCTATCTAAATAACTCCTTTGCCCATCGCTGCACCCATGCTATAATCTGCAGGCCTGTCTGCACTTTCAGTAAACTCTTTAAAGATTTAATCAAACAAATTAATCCCCTAACTCGCCTGTTTCCTCATAGCTGTCATTCAGGAGGCAGCTTATTTTCTGATTTCTAAGAGCCTGATTTCTGCCAAGTGCAATTTTAAATGACACAGTCCTTAAAAAATGCCCAGATAAAAGATTTGCTCTGAAACCTCCAGTTTATATCCTGGAGTTTGCTGTAAATGAAATTGAGCTCTATTTAAATTCAACCCCATGCCCCTGAGCTCTGTGAAAGGCAGGGCCTGCTCAGAGCTGTGGGAGGAGGTGATGGGATTTAGCAGGACTGGATCTCCTCCCAGTCCCACTGCTGGCTGCTCTGACCTTGGCCAAATCATTTAAACTCTCTACGCTGTTTAGTCATCTGTAAAATTAGTATATTACTATTTACCTGCCTCCAAGAGATAAAGTGAAGGTCACCATTTGTGAAATACTTGGAGAGCTTTGGGGGAACAGAACTCAGGTCTTGTCTGCTGGATCCCTAGCAGCACCCTGAGCCAAACCCTGCAAATCCAGGGTCTGTGGCTGATCTGAGGGAAGAGATCCCAGTGCCATGGGGTGAGCAGTGTCTGGATGAGGGCCAGCAGCTGAAATGGGTGTTTATCAGGTCTAGCAACAAATTGCTGTGTCTTAGAAACTAACCTCGATCAGCTCTTCAAAGAGCACTAAGGTTTAAATCATGAATTGAACCATTTTCACTTGAAATGACAGAATAAATAGTTCAATGCTTGCTGAAACTCTGCAATGTTCATCATCTAAACAGGAATGAAACTGGAAAACCTTTAACTGGTTCTGCTAGCCATTTTTCCTGGAAACATGTCCCATCCTACAAACTGCAGAGGCACGGCTTGAATTGTTGATGGGAATGACCTTGGAATCTGATGTACCTGGTGGCTGCTGAGCCATGTTATAGCTTTTCCTTTTTACCCAGGCATTAAGGATGCAAAGAGATGCTAATACCTGCTAATAGGCAACTAAAAAAAGAGCTTTATTTAGAAAATGTAAATTTAAATCTTCATGCTTCAGTGTCTTTCAGCCTTTTTTTAATAGCTGCACCCAAAAGTGATGCACAAAGAGATGAGCTGGAGGCAGATGCCTTGGGTCTAATGCTGTGCCCAGATCAGTCCTCTTACACAGTTTTTTATCAGTGTTGAGGTAAAGTTTTTGTCAGACAAGTAAGGACTCATCTGAATCAGATTTAGGAGCTGAAGTGCTGGGTTGGGATTGAACCAAACACAAACAAATACACGGCAGGCATATGATAAATAAAACAAAAACCACCCTCACACTGCACTGATGGGAACAGCACTGAGCCCAGTCTGCCAAGGACTCTCCTCTATCTCCCGTGGGCATGGGTGGAGAGCAGGCTCCTGGAGAGGCAGGTGAGCTGAAGCACCATTGGCCTCACATTTGTGGCCTTTTCTCCCATGCTTTACAGTCATGTTTTTAAGTCCCCTGGGTTTCTGTTGGAATAGCATTGCACCAATACTGTCCATCATACATCCAGCCTCTCCTGGAGCTGGGCGAGAATGAGGAAGCTACCTAGGTCCAGAAATCCTGAGAATATGGTTAAAACCAAGTCCAGTGACACAGGCACCTGCCCACACAGACCCCTCTGTGTCCAGCTCCCTGGGGCTTTTGCAGGAGCTGCTCTATCGGACACATGGAGCTTCCCACAGAAATCTCTGTGTCATTAACCTGAGCTTGGCTTTGAACCAGGGCTTTAAGAGTTTATACAAGCAGCAGCTAAAAGGCATTTAATACTGCACTACAGACAGTAAGCAATGAATTATTTAGAATATTTTACTAAGAATAATTGCTGTTTTTAAAGAGATTTTTTTCCCCCCATCTTCCCTGGGGCCTGGAAATGCTTTCATGGTAGTAATAGCAAGTAAGAAAAAAATCCCCAAAATACAAAGCCACCTAATAGAAGCTGCTTGGGATCAGCTAAACCATGATGCAGAGGAGGAAGAGTATCTCAAATGTGATTTCAGCATTTGTTTCTTAATTAAAGTAAGTTCACAGCCACAGACAATAAAGCAAGCAGAGTGCCAAGAGCCAGGCTCACAGCCCAGCCAGTCCAGACAGGATTGTGTACACTCTCACACACTTAAGGTTGTTGCAACTCCCCCAAAATGCTAAGAAAAAATAAATCTTACAGAGATCCTCACCCTCAGCCTGAGATCCAGTAGTTCTCCCCAGGACAAAATCATGGGCAGTCCCTGCCCTGCCCTGGCACAGCTTCACCTTGGCATAGCCATGACACAGCTGTCCCTAAACACATTTGCTGCTTTTTGTCTTCATTTTAGCTCACAGAACTGTCAAAAATAAGCAAAATAACTGGATTTTTTTTTTTTTTTTTTTTTTTTTGCAGTTAATTGTGTGCTTTCCTCACTGCTGATCTGTAATTGCTCTTTGCAGTGGGTGGGCTGGGGGCTCTGGAGCTGAATTTTGGCACAGAGCCATTTCCCAGTGGTCAGGGAGGAGCAGCCAAAGGCTACAGCACCAACCCTGCCTTGGATGGTGCCATGGGGATGGCAGGGTGCCACAGCCTGGGCACAGCTGGGGGAACAAGGCTTCTTCCTGGGGGTTCAATGCAAGTTACTCGAACTGCATGGAAGCCAAGGCTGGTGTTCACCCACCTTGCTCTGGTCCTGCTCAGGCCAGGCTGAGGCTTCCAGCAGCACTTGGAGAATGCTCTGCCTGCCCATAGCCCCCTCTCCTGGAAATCCATCAGCTGCTCTTGCAAATACAACAGAAATGTTTGTTATTTATGAGCTACACCAGGCCGTGAGCAGTGCTGGGGGAAGGGATGCAAGGGAGGAGGATCAGGGGCTCAGTGCCCAGTGATTTGAGAGGGGTTAAGCTCAAGCAGAGCTGTCCCTGGCTTTTGCTTACATGTTTTGGAAAACCATTCTTTCTCATAATTCCAGGTGAGAAAACTCTTTCTTCAGAACACAGGTGGGAAGGAGAGGCTTCACTCAGGACACTGAGGAGTCCAGAAGTGAAAGGGAAAACACCTCCAAAAACTCAGTTTAAAAAAAAAATCCAAGGATTTTCCACCTGCCAGTCATTTCCTGCGGACTGAAAATGCTTCTTCTAATTAATAGTGCTCTGCTCTGTGAGTGTCTGCTAATGATAAGCTCCAGGCAAAAGACCCAGAGCAGGGAGCTCTCCATCGATCCTGGTATTGATTTTTTTATCTTTTTCCCTGTTGTAATTGTACATGCAAATGGCTGGTAATGACTCAACATTACAACCACTCTCTTCAAGTGACATTTAGGAAAAAATGATTGAATCAGAGGGTCTAATATGCTGCTGTCCCTCTCTGTCTCCTGTGCTGGGCCTCCCTGGCAGCATCAGAGCAGGACAGGGCTCACTCACTGTTTATCTTTATTCTCACCAAAATTTTGCCCTCATGTGGACTGAACCAGGCACCCCTGGTTCCTCATGCCCCCCTCCAGCCATGAAAACCCTCCATGGACAGGGATGAGGTGAGAGGAAGGGACTGACCCATCCTCAGCATCCCTGAGGCTGCAGGCAGGGTCCTGAGCTCAGGGGAGGTTTCCACCCTGCAGTGAAGCACAAAACTTCAGCACTGGGTGCAGAGAGGAGCAAAGTCATGCTCACAGGGCAGTGACTACACAGGAACCACTTCCAGTCATGTGCCTTCAAGCCAGCAAGTGGTCAGGGCTTTTCAGGGCCCTAATTTTAAGCCCCCTGAAGAGATCACTCACTGTATTTTTAATATGCATCTTATTTATCAGTTCGAATAAGAACATGCATTTATTCCTTCCACTGTTTTCTGCTACTTACTTGCTTTGCCTAGGAAAAATAACACATTAAGTGACATATCACTTTTCTTCCCTCTTTCTTCACTACCTTTGCTTGGGATTAGTGAATTTCGTGCTGTATTTTCCAAAAATGACAGCAAAGAACTGCTAGTTTACCATAAACCTCACCATTTTCTTGCTGCTTTTTCCCCTGTAACATGCAAACAATGAAGCTGTGTATACAGCTCAACATGCTCCTGTCAACACAAACCAGAGGACTAAAGACCCCAGAAGCAGCAAATAAATTTTGTTGAATCTTGTTAAAAGAAGAGCCCTGTGAGAAATGGGTCGGGGTGTTGGAGGAGAGGCAGGACACCTGCAGTCTCTGGTGTTCTTCCATCCCAGACAGCTCTAGAGTTCAGCTGGAAAGTCAAAGACTACAGATATTCTTGGGAAATTCCTGACATTTTCTCCCTCTGGACGAGCCAAAAAGCTATCACGAAAGCAGTCTTCCCTCTGGTGTTTTGGTATTTCTTTTTTGGGAACCTCCTCAGTGCAGGCAGAGCCAAGTTTCCCCCGTGGCATCCATCGCCCACAGCTCAGCTGGTCACAAGGGATGGCAGAAAAACCCACTTAGATCCCTGGCTTTGCACTCAAGCAAGTAAATTACTTGCTAAAGAGCAAGGCATTGGGGCTCTTTTCCCCAAAATTTTGTAATGTTTTACAAATTGAATCCTGCAGCTGGGAGATGGTTTATTCTTGCCCCAAAGAGCAGCCTGGCTTAGGAGGTGGTGGGGACACTTGACTCAGAAATGGTCCCTGGCAGAATGAGCTGCCCTGTCTTGGGGTATCCCAGCACAGCAATTTTTGGAGCAGATGGAAGAGCAGTTTGTGGCTGGGGAAAATGTTGGGAGTGGGGTCAGACCTTGGCTTTGTTCCTTCACCACCCTGCCACCCAGGGCAGGGAACAGTGGAGGTGTCCGAGCTCCTGACAGTGTCCCTGCAGCTCCCACAGCCTCAGCCCTTCCCGTGGCCACAGGGCTCAGCCAAAATGTAGTGACCACAGCCCTGCCCCAGGAGCGTTTGCAAAAACCCCTGAGGCTTGGGCAAAAAAGAGGCTAATGACGCTAAAAGAAAGTCATCATCACATGCTGTGCCTCACTGAAGAGGTGACCCCTGGCACCCCTACCCAGGCAGGAGAGAAGGCAAGAGGTGAGAAGTGGGACGGGGGACAGCAGGAGCCCCGAGGAGCTGTGCTGATCCCTGGAGGAAAGCTCCCTTTTCCCAGCTGTCTTTAAGGCACGCAGAGCTGTAAATGCCTCACGCACATCACATTAGTCTGATGACTCTCTGAGATGTCTAGACTGCTGTTGGAGCTGATAGGAAGCTGGCATCATCCGAGCTCTTTGAGCCTTTCTTGTTTTTTCTTTTTTTTTTTTTTAACTGGTAATAAGATTCTTTTCATATTATGCACTGCTGGAAAGTCCCGTTCTCATGCAGACAGCTGCTGTGTTTATAGACACCATCCAAAATGCAGCTAAACACGACAGCTCGCTTCAAGCCGAGCAGCAGGCATTCGTTACAGTGATCATTTCCAGAGGGATGGCAGGAACTCTCAGCATCTCCCCTATTTTAAAGTCAAAGCCTCGTCCTTATGCAAAGACAAAAGTCCCACATGGAAACACGCCTTGGGAAGAACCTGAAAGGGAAATAAAATCCTTAAAACTGAATGACAGCCTGAACACCAGCAGTTCCCATTAGTGTTTACCAGAAATACAAATGCTGAACTGAACAGGCTGTTCCCTGTGAGGGCTTGAGGGTCATTCTGAGAGCACAAGAAAGTCTTGAATTTGCCTTCATTGCTGAATAAACCCAATACTTGAAATCCTTTCTTGCAGATCTGTAGAGCTAAAATAAAAGTAAAGTAGGGAACTGCATCAAAACTGCCTCTATTAAAAGCCAAGTCCGTGAGATAGGCAGTTGGGGAGGGTTCCTTCCAAGCAATTTTTTCCCCATTATAACATAACAAGAATTATTTTACAGAAGAAAACAAAGGATAAGAGAGTTAATTTGAGCACACATTTCCAGTGAAACTCCATTTCCCCAGATGGAAACCCTACATTAAAGCAAACAGGTAAATCACGGTTATGATACAAAATATAGTTGCTGAGGGAGAAAAGCATCTCAAATTAAAGGTATTTGCATAAGTTTGGGGAGGATGCTTTCGTTGAGAGTGATGCAGATGCTGCCTATGATGCAGTCTCGTTTCCCACCTCCCCATGCAGGCTTTGCCTTCATCCCAGCACATTCCCTCGGCAGCCCCTGTAACCCAGCCCCAGGTTCAAAGCAGGTTTTAACCCAACCCAGCGGGGTGCGGGAAGAGGAGCTGGAGCTTTGTGCTCGGAGCTTTTGTCCACGGCACGGGGCTGGTCACACCTCAGGGGCGGTGGGGTGCCTGCTCTGCGGCTGCACAGCTTTCCACCTAAAATACTCATCCCAACCGCGCATTCCCCTGGATATAGCCAAGTACACAGTGCCCTCTCCTGCCAGGAGCCTGTGTTTTTCAAATATTCCCTCACACCTGTCTTTTTGCTCCCTTTTTAAGTAATGTTAATAATTTATGGCGCTTTTTTATAAGATGTTGGTTACACACTGTCACAGAGCTTGAAAAAAGGGTGGGATTTTTTCCTCTCCGGGCGTTTTGGTTCCAGCAGTGCCAGCATCCCCTACCCAGCCCCAACCGTGACATCTAGTGGGAGATGTGCTGAGCACTGCTCTTCTCCGAGAGGAGAGGAAAGAGGTCATTTCCCCCTTCCCACACATCCCGTCAATGTGACAGCTGTCCCAGCGGGAAGGGCTCCGGGGCCCCGGCAGCCCCAGACCCGGCACTGCGGGCAGGATGAGCGGGGTGCCCCCTTCAGCTGCAGCCTGCAAGGAGCCAGAGAGGCTGAGCCTGCTCACAGCTCTTTGCTAGGGTCACAGGAAGGAGACTCCAGCTCCATTTTTCAAGCATCTTCCAGCTGCCCAAAGGCAAGCACACTCATTTTCTGTGATGCTGTCTGGCCACAGCCCTAGACTTTTATTTATGCACAAAAGCATTATGTTATACAGATGAGGAATAGCCAATATTCCTGATAAGCCCCAAAGCTTAAAAACCTCAGGTCCTTATGGCATCGAGCCACACACACCTGTTCCTCCTCTACTGGAATGTGGCAGCACCTTTGTATAGGAACATGCATCATAAAAAAGGAAACTAAGATTAAAATTGTAATCAGATTTCAAAACCAAGTTATGAACTTTTGCTTTTTATTGTTTTGTTTCTATATCTTTTTGTAAAAAGATTGCTATCAAACAATACAAGATTGCTGTGAGGAGTTTAACAGAGGTCAGACCCACGACATGGGCAGGTGCCTGGATAAAGAGCCTGTCCCAGCCAGAGCTGGCCCATCCTGGTTCTCTTTCTGCAGGTGCAAAGAGAAAATTTTCTTCATTTTCCTTTCTTCACCATATTTACCTCAATAAATAATTTGTTCGGAGCTAAAACCCAAGTGGGATTTGGAAAAAAAAAAAAACCCACAGGAAACTGTTTTTATTTTTAATTCAGCTGTAAGAGGAAAACAAGAGATGAGGCTATGCCATTCATTATTCCAACATCATGGAAGTCCAGGCTGAAAAAAAAACCCAGCAAGAACAAAACTTTCAATTCATTAATGTCAAACCAAGAGAGCATTAAAGTCATTCATTCCTCACGCAGCTCTGACTGCATCCTGCAGAAGAGGGCAGCAGTGTTTCCCCACACCAGGACACGTTCTCCAGCCCAGTTGCACAGGGGGCTCATGGAGAACAGGGTGATTTAGGAGCACAGTGGTGGGTTCAGGTCGTGCCAAGCCCAGCCATCCCTGGAAGTGCATTTTGAGCAGCTCTTGGCTACCTGCACAAACCACTAGGCTGCTTTTACTTAAACTGGAAGAGCTGAGCCCAGCACAAAGAGGTGCCCTGCCAGCTGTGTGCAGATCTCTCTGCTTTCTCTCCTGCTGGCAGCTGAGCTCAGCTCTAGCCCCAGGCTGAAGACAAGAAAGTGCTGATTAACCCAGTTTACAACAACACTTCAATGGTGTAGCTGAGAGGGACTTGGACAACGGCAGGTGATGACCAGACAAGAGACATTGGCTTCAAATTGGCAAAGGGTGGGTAGATGTTACATATTAGGAAGGAATTCTTCCCTGTGAGGGTGGTGAGGCCCTGGCAAAAGTTGCCCAGAGAAGCTGTGGCTGCCCTGTCCCTGGAGGTGTTTAAAGCCAGGCTGAACCAAGCTTGGACGAGCCTGGGATAGTGGAAGGTGTCCCTGCCCATGGCAGGGGTTGGAACTGGAATACCTTCGAAGTACTTTCCAATCCCAACCCTTCTATGACTCTCTAGCTCTGTCATCAGTTTTTGTGCGAAAGAAGTTGTGAGCTTTTATCCAGACAGTGACCTCAAACATGCACGGTCCCAGGGCTGATCGATGTCCCTTTTGGAACAGTCACACCTCATCAGTCTGCAGTGCAAATGACACCTCACAAAAGGCACAGCAAGGGAACTCTGGTCTCTCTTCTAGAGCTCAGAAGCGATTCCAGGGGAACAGGCACCTGGCACAGGGCCAGAACTGAGGGAGGCTGAGTCCTACAGCTCGCCTGGAGGAACTATTTCAAGCATGTTAAATTTTAACCACACATGGCAGCATCTCTGTGCTCCAGGGAGAGGTCATAGCAGAGAATCACAAGCTCCATCCTGAGTCAGTCCAAAATAAGAAACAATTTTTCAAAACATCCCAGCTCTCTGCCAGCTGAGAGTCTGGAACAGAGCTTTTCCTCTGCCTCAGGGCAAAAAACCCCCAAACCCACAGCTCTTCTCACTGCTGACCTTTACATAGTCAGGAGACTAGTACCAGCAATCTTCTTGGAAAAGCCATAGGGAAGGTGAAAGGAGAATATGGCATATGAATAAATACAAATCCAGAGGGGTGTGGGGGAGGAAATCAACATTATATGGTGCTGTGCTGCCTCATCAAGATCATAACTGGGAGAGGAAGCACAGAGCAGATGAGATCCCAGCTGTGACACCCCACTGATGTTGCTCTGGGGTACTTTGAGTTCCTAACCTGGAGCTTGGCAGCCACCCTGTAAAAGAGGCACAGGACTAAGGGGTGCTTGTCCCCAAGTCCCAGCCCCAGGTGCTGCAAACCTGCTGCCTCCAGTGGCTCTCCCCACCTGAAGCAGTTCCAGTAATACACAAGCTTGGGGACCCAAGAGCAGAGGCCAGCTCTCCAAATTTCCCGTTGAACTCCCTGATTTCACCCACATGGTGTTGTTTAAACAGTGTGACTGCAATGGGGACCACGAGGTCAGACTCCTCCCAGTGCCTCAGCCCCCACATGGGGACCCCTTGGCTGCCCTGCTTCTCCATCCTGCCCCAGCAGAGGCGCCAGGCCGGCTCCCTCCCAGCCTCCCCACGGCAGGCAGGCAGATGTGCCTGTGGAAATCAGCTCTGTGCAAGAGCAGCTGCTGGTCGGCACAGCTGTGCCTGTCCTTTGGGGCAGGGTGAAAACAGATTAATCAATGAAACCGAATCTGGTTCGTCAGAAACTACAGCCATCTGTCAGCTTATTAATAGGCACATTACTCCTGTAAAGCGCTGCCATTAATGCTCCAGGAAGATCTTTCTTTGGAGGAAAACGTTTAGGTTGCAGCAACTGCAGTGTTGGGTGGGGAAGGGTGGTTGATGGTGGAATTTAAACTAGTTTATTACTTCACTTCTGCAAAATCAAATTAGTGGATCCCTCTCCACCGTCCTCCAGTACAGCATCTTCCCCCTCACACAGCTAAAGCCTTACTTGGCTTTTACATATTATGCCTCAGGCTTTTAGATCCCCAAAACACTCACATGCCTGCTCATTTCTCAGGACTCTTCCTACTGAAAGGAGTGCAGATTAAGATGGGAAAGCATCTCAATAACCTCCCAGATCCCATTTCTGCTAGGAACATGTCCCAGCTTTGTCAGGTGGGCAAACTGGAAGAGGTTTTCAGAAGAGACCTGTAAAACACAGAGACACAGCAGCACCTAAACCAGCTCATTTTAATTTCTTATATCATGAGACTGAACATGTGGGGATGAGGGAAACATGTTTCCAGATTATTTTAAACCATCTCCATTATTTCTGAGACATGCATTTAAACTGCAAGGCTTGCTCTTCCTTTAGTTAGAACCGAGTTATTTTTGTGCTGTGCTTGATTCTCTTGTGAGAACAGGCAGCTAAAATAAACACTCTGTATCTATCCACATCAAAGATTTTCCAAGAGGAATTGAAATATCGCTGATGTGGCCTATTTTTCCTTAACCTCCAGCTTCTTGTCCTTGAAGCATCGTGACCGGAGGAGTCGCCTCCCTTGCTGCACCGCTGCGATTTGCTTGCTCTGAAGCCGACACAGTGGATGCTCCAGGGATGAGCAGCATGAGCCATTTCACATCCCTGCAATTTTTCTCGTGCCTCACCAGCTGGATACAGCACAGCCAAACACACGGTACAAGTCTCTCTCCTTGCAGGGAATGCAAGGAGCTGCGTCCCTAGTGCCTGCAAAGGGGTTCCCTGCTCCTCCTGTGCAGCCATGGGGCTGGGACAGTGCTGCATAATTCTCCTCCCAGCCACGGAATTGAACCATTTAGGGGTGCTCAGCTCTCAAATGAGCCACCCGCAGGTGTCAGATAACCTACAGCCAACAGAGCTGGGGTAGGAAAGCAGCAGCAGCTCCTGGAGATGACAATGAATCAGCCATGGTGACAACGGCAGTGGGCAGCAGATGGGTACAGCGGCTCAAGACCTCAACCTGCTGTGCACAAAAATCGAAGTTGGAGGCTGAAATAAGATCCCAGCTCTGGCAAAATGGACCCTTTCCAAGTACGTGAAAAGCTCCAAACAGCTGTGGGGAGGAAGAAAACTCTCGGGACCTGTGGCAAGGGAGAGCAAGGCACACACACAAACAAAGTCCCCTCTTGAGCAGAGGAGGCACCGAGCGGGTGACAGTGCTGGAGGGCCTGGGGACAGTGAGCTGGGCAGCTCACAGGCTCCTTCCTGAGGAACCACGATTGAGGAAAACTCTTGAGATATTTGACAAAACTTGCCTGGCCAGAAGACTCCCAAGAAACCAAGACAGCTCTAAGTCATGTTTTGTGGGATCAGACAAAGACAGGACAGGTCCCAGAGGTGGCAGTGACAGGGCACTGCCCTGGGGACTTGTCAGCAAATCCTCACAGCACCACCTGGCAGCTCTGAGGATGCTGATGGCCACACAAAAGGCTGAGTACGAATCTGTAATTGCAAGGTAAAGGATTTTAAACACTCTGAGGCTTCAGGGAAGGCACCCCTTCCCACAGTATGTACCCAGGGGCAGGGTCTGTGGACGCTGCTGCAGCCAATGCCTCCCTGTACCACTGGGCATGGCACCATCCAGCATTACAGGATTAGGTAGGCAATTATTCAGAGTCATCCAAACTCATTTTCATGTAAGGTGCTTGAGGAACTCCAGAGCATCTAAAAGATTTTTTGCAGGGCTGCACAGAGCTCTTGAAAAGCCTCTGGTCTATTGTGTATTTTCCCTTTTAGCCTTAATCCAATATGAAGCATTTCTCCAGGGAATAATGTGCAGGCTGCTCAGCAGCATTAGTAGTAAGTCATTATTCTTTACAAATTGCAAGTCATGAATTTTAACAACTCTGAGGAAAGTGTTCATTAGTATTTTCCCAATTTCTATGATTAGAAATTGAATGGAGATTTACCCATAGCTTGTTATCAAAGCGAAAAGGCAGCAACATTTCCAGGCTTCACTTTCCAAGGAGTGCTGCTCTGCTATTGTGTAGTTAAAAGGAATGAATGTTTTAAATATAACATTGTTAATTAGTTAAAAAGTTACAAGTATGTCATGCAAATTGACATAAACCATAAAATACCTCAACATGCTGCATTTCAACAGATGGCAAGTGGGAAATGTCAAATTACACTTTGCCTCGTGTAAAGAAAAAGATCCACTTAATCTTTAATTTCTTGAAGTATTCCTCAATTTCTTCTTAGTAAAGGAACTATTTGTAGGATTTTAGTTTGGGTTGGTTTTTTTTTAATATCTTTGCTGTATTCTTCTTTTTCCCTGCAGTATAAGGGAACTGGAATTTAAGCAGAATCACCAGTGTCTCCTAAAATATGTTGCATTGCCATTTGCTGTTACATTACTGGAGTACTCCACTACAAAAACAAAACCCTAAAAAAACCCAATCAACCCACAAACTGACTTCTTTAGCCATATGGTTATTTATACTTATTATAAATAAGGAAAACTAAAAATTGCAGCTTTTAATACATAACACTAAAGACTGGAAATGTATTGGGGGTGCCAATACTTGTATTTATGGGAACATATGTTTAAAAAGGCTAACTTTAAAAGACTAGAGCTTTTCTAAGGGGAAAATTAATCTTGTGCTTTACAGTATCTGTGTTTCTACCAGCCTGGAGCATAACAGACTGCTGCAGTTGGAGTTTCAGGGGATGCTTTGGAAATTGGGACAGCAGTGTAAGTGGTACAGACTGGGGGAGATGGGGTTGAGAAATGCAGAGAGAGCAAAGGAAGATGCAGAGAGAAGAAATGAAGTGCTCAGAAATGAAATTTCTCAGAAACAGAGGAGTTCTCTGGAACCTTTGGGGAAGTGCACAGGTGGAAATAAACAGGAGTGTGTCACTTGGAAGTGGAGGTATGCTGGGGGAGAAAGGCAGTCCTAGGGTCAGCACATGCTCCTGTTGAGGTGAAACAGGAAACCCAACAGAAAACCTTGGCTGTCAATTATGCAGTGAGCAGTTATTACAAACACCATGGGACCCCCAGGAGCTCTGCACTACCCTGCCAGTGCCAGGGAAACTTTCTCTTACCAATGGGAAAATCTTTGGGACCTTTGGCACTACCCCCTCCCAAGCCAGCCCGTGCACTGCACTGGGGCAGCACTCTGGAATTTTTTGGGAAAATCTTTGGGACCTTTGGCACTACCCCCTCCCAAGCCAGCCCGTGCAGTGCACTGGGGCAGCACTCTGGAATTTTTTGGGTGGCCTCGAATGATGCTCTAAATGCTCAAGTGGTTTTAATCTCAGCATGTCACACCTGCTGGAGTGTTTGAGCAGCCATCCCAGGGGTGCCATGGTATCAGCTGGGCTTTAGGAGAGAGCCAAGTTCCCACCTGCACCCCAAAGCAGCTGCTTCTGGTAGAGACAAACAGAAACAAGGAGACAGCACTGCACCTCCCTACAGCTCCCACCTGCACTGTGCCTGGGATCACAGCTGCTGTCCCTCCCACAGAAGGGATATTCTTCAGCCATGGAGAGCAAGGAGGTCTTACAAAGCCATTTGCTCCTCTGGATTATAATCAGCCTCCCTACAGCACTCTCATAAGAATGCATCAGTCTTAAGAAATACAGTAACTACCTTGATACAGCAATTATCACACACAGTTTAAGTATCAACAAAATGACCACTGTTCTTTTAATCCACTGCAGAACTTTCACATAAACAAATACCACATTACTTAAACCTGCACCAATGTAAAACTATACTTTGTACAATAAAAACGTGGTTTGTTATTTGCTCTTCCAGCCAGATTAAAAGAGTGGCCACCTACCTGAGAGGTGAGTATCTCCAAAGCAGCCAATGGTGTGTCAGCAGGAGCCACACAGATGTTTTTCTTCTTCCCCAGAGCAGAGCAAGCAGATTCTTTTAAGATCAAATCTGAACGACTCAAAAGCCCAGAGCCTTACCCCACAAGGCTCCTGGAATGAGACAGCCCTGCTCTGTTCCAAGCCCCAGGCAGCATTGCTACCCAAGTGCCTCCTGGCCAACCCCTTCCACACACACACTCATGTCAGTGCTAGCAAGAGCCTGTTTCATTGCCACCTTCACACCAAGCAATCACAAGCGAGCAGGTTTTTACCTTGAATTTCAGCACTTGCATTCTTCTGTTTTCTACTCTTTCTCTTTTTTAGACCTCATTAGTATGAGAAAAAATCAGCTTCTGAAGTCACTCTTTCCTCAAAAAATATTTTGAGTCTTGTTCAATCACATCACTCCCTCTTTACTTTTTAAAAACTGTCCTGCCAGCATCAAGGACTTGCAGGAAATATAAAGAAGCTATTGCATAAGTGAGGAATATTCTTGTGTAATGCTTTGCAAAGTACTTCCCTGTTCATGCATCATCATCTGCCTAATTTTTTTGTTGCTGTTGCTGTGTATTTAGTGGATTTGATCTTCCTTGTAGCTCAAACAGCAACCTGAAAAACATCCCCTCATCTAAAACAGGGGTGCTTTGGGATGTACTTGGGATGTACTGGGCATCCCTACTTTATCCAGATACTCTGTTGCAAAGCCTTGTAGAGAAGGGGTCCAACTTCCACCTTCTCCACACAAAAAAGAAACATTGCTATAAAACTAATTTCAGACTGTCCCAAAAACTGGCTGAGAGCCCTCACTCTGGATGTGGGAATGCAGCTGTTAATCCTCCCTTTAATATCAGAAACCCTTCATTAAATCCAGTAGATCAAAGCAGCAGTTCAGCTTTACTTCCCATTCCCTGGAGTCAGAGCAGACAGCTCTGCAAGGTGCCTGGAAACCTCATCACTGTCTTTGCAAAAATACTCACATTGTCCCAAAAGAAGCACAGTGGAACTATTTTTTTCAAGCTTCTGCCATTTAAACAACAACAACAAAACCCCCAAAGTAAGTTCCAAAACACACTTGGTAGTAAAACCAAATGTTGTTAATGTGTCCAAACATTCCAGTTGTTCAGGAAGAAGTTGCTCCAACCAATTTCTTAAAGTTTTTTCATTCATTTTTCATGCCAACACCTAGGTTTCAGTTAACTGGAAGCTAAAGTGGTAACTGAAACTTCATGTTTTGAAAGAACTAATCTATACATCAAGCATACACCATTGGTTACAAAAAACATTATAGTTCAACAGAGGAAGAACCATGACAGAAAAAATACAGTAAATAAGACAGACAGCTCAAATCTTTTATGTATACATATTTATTTGTAATTTTACAGTGGCTTTAGTACTGTTTTACGGTAACATTTTTGGAAAGAAAAAGAACAACCAACCAAAAAGCTTCAGAACAAGGCTTTAACTAGAACTACGGAACCAGTTATTGACAGTTTTCCTTATGAAATTTTATTTTCCTAAAGAGTATCAGTCCAAAAAACCAATGAAGCATGACTACTGTCCAGTAAAAAAAAAAAAAAAAACAAAAAAACAAAACAAACCCAAAAAAACTCTCGTCATCCTGAAACCAAAGTCCAGCATCAGACAAAATAGCCACTGCATTGAGAGGAATATGTTTGTATTGCACAAGCATCGAGAATGAGATATGACAATCAAAGCCTAATTCCATAGGCAGAAGAGGCCACATGTATCTATAGTTAGACTTCAAAGCACATCTTCCTTCTGAAATTATACACCAGACTATAACTAATGTTAAGGCCATAAAACCAGAACACTGTAACAAGTGATAGGGCTTGATGCTACTTTTGGTGACATTTGGTAAACAGAAGGTGGGAAAGAGGAACAAACCTACAAAGGATTCTGAGGGGAGTTAAACTTGAAGGCATTCAAAAGAAATTCTCAAAGAACTACATCTTGGTGGGGGTTTTTTGAGTTATTGGATAAAATTGAATTTCATAACTAATCATTCAATGAGCCTACTATACTCTTTAATAGCCCGTGTTCTGTAATACATTAAATAATATATTTTCTGGAATTTACATTTAATTTGTACAAAAACAGTTAATTATTTCTGCTTGTTATTCCCTCTTTAAAATAGATGAAGATTTGTATAATCTTTATAAATTATCTTAATAACCACGTAAGGCTTCAATGTACTGAGTTAACTGAACACAGGTATCTCTATTTTGCTCTTAATTAGGCATCTTGATCACACTAAACTGCTAAAACCACCTGGGGAACCACGTTGTGATTTAAAGAAAGGGATAGGTTAGGTATTGCTGTCCTAATTGTGTTCATTTGATTTGTGTCTAAAACACCTGAAGGCAATGGCTCCAAAGAAGCAGTAGCTACCATGGAAGTTTAAACATTTTACTTTAGGAAAATCTGGGAATCTGATGAAGCTGAAAATGCACATTAGTCAATTTATAAAGTTTGGCTTGCTACCAGTTAAGAAAATATAGGTATCAAAAACAGACAAATACAGTGCTAACCATCTGTTACATTTTCTTTTAAAAAATTAGCACCAATTTAAGCATTTGAATTCATAGAAAAGCTTGTGACACACTCGGGTTTTCAAAAAAAGGTTTTCCCCATTAGAAGACACGACAACAGCACGTGCTCAGGGGTATAAGGAGCTCTGTGATCAGCAACAAACACAATCTCTGCTTCAGGCAGCAGCACCAAACGCTCTTTGTACCTGACTCCTTTCTCCTCTGCTTTTGTTATCCTAAGGAGCCTGTGGAGTGCTGAGCTACTGCCCAGCAGGGGAAAGAAACGCAGGGACTTGCTCAGGGACACCCCACAAATGCCAGGGCTTTGCTATTTGGAGCATTGCAGAGCAGGGCCAATGTCTCCCCGTGGTAGCCACAGAGCATCTGCTGCAGGGGAGTCCCACAAAGCAGCTGTCCTGGCCTTAGCACAGCACAAACAACTTGATGATGCACAGCAGGAGTTAAGAAAAGTTTATTTGTTTAAAAAAAGAATCCCAGTGCTCACAGCGAGCTGCCCTTGCTACAGGAACAGACATTGCTGGGTCTTCATGTAAGAGATGGCCAGGTGGTCTCATTGCCAATCAAGTCACCCACTCAGAAGGTAATTCTCAAATCATCTCTTACCATGTGTTAAATTTCAGCCCCCAAAAGGTTTTGGATTTCTAATCTCTGCAAACAGGTTTAAAGAAACATGCTGATCAAATCTATCAGACTAGCAAAGGCTACAACCAAAATTTAAGCACATTAAGCATGTTATGTCATTTCTTTTCACACCATATATGATTGCATTTAGAAGAATCCTAAAGTGCTTCAAACCCAGCAATTAATAAAGTTGATTTCTTTTGTGCAAAACTGCAAGCACCTTTTTAAAAAATAAGCAGCAGCATCAAGGAATAAACTTAAATAGTTAAATGTATTTTCTCTATTTTGTTTTGAACTCTTGGACCAAAATGATTTGCCATGTTTTCAATAACAAATTGCAGAAGAGTGCATTTTATTAGTTTAATTTTATACTGGACTTGTTATACACATTTGAAATAGCGGACCCAGGAAATTTATAACCACAAAGCAACACTGTGAGATTGAAATCCAACAACTGAAATTTTAGCTGCAAAAATAATCATTTTATAAAACACAAACAGAAAAAATGGTTATCTCTCCACTTTCCTCCAAGGCTAATATGAGAAAAGATGGATCACTTAAAACATGATTTTAGCTCCAGACATTATTTTAGCATGCAGAGCGGGCAAAAACCAAAACTGATTTGACAACTTGTGTAAGAAGCTTTTAGAACATCACTCATAAAAAAGACAATCTAAAATATGTAAAATAATGAGCCAGAATACACTTTTTTTTTCATATTTCAACATGTTAAAAAAAATAATTCAAGACACTCTGGAAAAAAGCAAAGAAATCACTAGATTCATTATAGAACTCGAGTCCAAATTCTGCATCTGGATGCAGGTGTCCCTGGATCAAAACCAGTTTTGAGCAGGAATGACACAACACACATCCCAGGAAAGAATCTGGCTCCCAGTACATGGTCTCACTCTGTTTAGCATCAAGCCCTGCTAGAATCCATATGACACAGGCAGAACATACAGACAAATGCACTTCAGCATTTACCCCAAACACTCTGTGCTGCTGCAAGGCTGAAGCCACGCTTCCCAAGGGCCACAAAGGTTTGTCTGCACCTGGAACTGTGACCTCCCAGCTCACTCCCAGCTGCAGGGTGGCCCCTGTGACAACACAAGGCTCACCCACCCCCTCCTTGGAGACTCCTTTTGACAGCTGTGTTTGGAATAGCTAAATCCTACTTCATTCATAAAATTATAATTTTAAGGAAAGCGATTTAGCATTTAAGGTCCTTCCTTTAAGAAAGAAAAATTAAACATATGGAATCGCTTTTTTTCTTTTAATTAATTTGGAATAAACACATATGCTCTGTTAGGATGAAAAAAAAAAAGACAAAACCTCAAGAGCCCTCTGGTTCCTAACAGCTTTTGAAACTCTCCAACCAACTAGTTAATTTCTAGTCAAGGTTGAGTTTTTCATTATTTTGACAAGAAAATGCAAGCCCTTGCTGGAAATGTTACAAAACTCCAAAGGCTGTTTGCAAACTGTAGTTTCCAGTCCTAAGACTAGTTTAGTTTGTATGATCCATGCAGACAAAGCCTTAATTTTGACATTCGTTTCTTGTCTTCTTCCATAAAGACCTAGACTTGTCATATCACAGTATTTCCTCAAAGGACACTTACAGGCTGCTTACCCAGATTGCAAAATTCCAAGCTTCTCTTTCTAAGGCTTTTTTGAGGAAAAATGATATGAGCACAGATGAAATGAACTATTTAAAACATACTCCATTTCTGCAATGCCATTCAGCTACTCAGTGTTCAGATGTTCAACAAGATTCTGGTAAAGTATCTATTGACAGCCAAAAGATCCCTTTCTTTTTCAGGTGAGCAGTTAAGATTACAGATTGTATCTATGTTGACCACCATTTATTTTAGTAATAGTTCATAAACTGTCTATTTATGCTGCAGTAGTGTTAACACTATACAAAGTCTCCCAAAGGAAAGTAACATTCATGTTTACAAAACTGAGCTGTTGTCTTAATATATATGTTCACACACACATATTCTTAATCTTTAAATACATATAAATATTTATAAATGCCAAAGTGCAAAAAAAAGGTCAACTGCATCACTTTACATACATAATTATAGTATTAGAAATAAAAGTGATTATATTGCACACCAAACTCTCTTAATTTTTAAACCCCTGTCAAGTTACATTGGATTTTGTTTTTCCATCAGCCAGGAGTTCCTGGTGGCATTGACAACCGTGTCACAAAGCCAGCAGTGACTTTCTCCTGCAGTCAGGAGCAGGGACAGATACGGGGAGAAGCTGCATGCAGTGCATTGAGGGCCTACAGGAGCACACTGGGACAGCCTGGGAACTGCAGCATGCACCTGCCTGGGTTGGCTGGGTATCCTCTGCATATGTGTCCTTGCAGATCCATATGCATTTGAACTATGGTTTTGAATTAAACTGGAGTCAAAATCCACAATATTCACAGACATTTCATGCATGCTCTGAAGGTATTCTGTAATTAAGCTTCAATGTATGCCATAGCAAGAAGACATAAAAAAAAAAAAATAGGTATGAGACAGCTTTTCCTACAAGATTTACAAATAAACTCATTTAAGGTCAAAGTTGGGGTTTCTTTTCTTGTTCCAAGAGTATATGTTCAAGCTAACAGTATGTACTAGGAGAAGATCAGATACCAGCTCAAGTCATGAAGACAGGACAGTTTTGTTAAAAACATAAAAAGACAATCTGAATCACAAAATAATTTAGGTTAGAATAGACCTGGAAGTCATCTGGTCCAACCCTCTGTTGTGCTGAGCATCCCAAGTCCAACAGAAAAAAAATCAGCTCTGCGAGTATTCAAACCGCATGGGGAAAAAGAAATTAATTTTTAAGTCTTCTAAAGCAGAAACTGTTAAGATGAACATAGCACAGTGCAACTTCAGCTAAAAACTTTGAAAGTCTTGAAAAATGAAATTCAGCAGATGACTTCCATAATGAATCACTAATTGTTCATTGTGAATAGGTGTCTTCAGCTATTTTAACTTACACAAATAAAATGGACTAAAAAAAGCAAAAGAACAGCAATGTGTACTGTTCTGCTATATGGTAAATAGGTATTTTTAAATGTTTTTCCAGTGACAAGAATGCACTAAAAATATTTCACATATACCATCAGTATCCAAAGATAAAAGTAAGTTATCCATTCCTTGAAAACCAAACAATAAGGAAAAAAACACAAGCCCCAAACATCTTGCAATTCAGTTAAACAGAATTTTAAAAATCAGAGATGCCAGAATACAATTCAAGTTAACATTAACTGCTTTGTTATTTTTTTTTAATCTTCTGGGACACTAAAGTCTTGATATTTTTACCACAGCAAATTAGGCTCTTAAAAAGGGGCAAAATTTTAATATAAAAGCAATCTTTGCATAAGGAGAAAGTGCTGCTTTTGCAATCATAAGGTCTGGAACAATGGACAGTTGTGTTTTACAAGAGAAGTATGTCAGTAATGCAGTGGGCCAGTATATTTTACAGGCTCTATTTATATATTCAAGAGTATCTGATCAACAGCTAAATATAGTGCCTTTAAGAAAGTGGTGTTTTGCCTCATCTTGTACTACTGTCTATTACTCTTACAGTTCTATAGTTCAGTCACACACATGCACACATGAGATCCTTTAGCAAAACTTCACACCTGTGCATTCCAAAGTGAAGGTGCACAAAGTCACAAGTGTGTGTTACAAAGCAATTTAAGCCCTAGTCTACTGCAAATGCATTTTCTAATTCAACAGATTGTGAAATGTAACAGTAATTCTGTATTATCTGATTCTGAAAACTGTATTGATAAATCTGTATGGAAACAGCAAATTGCCTCTTCCTCTTGTCTGACACCGCATTTAGAAAATTTGTATAAACATGTTTTACTTCTTACTACAAATAGAGACTTTCCTAAGCAGAGAGTAGAGCTAAGCTCTATTAACTAAATGCTTAATTTACAAGTGACTCAGAACTACTGTACTTTTATTTTTTTGATTACACACTAGATAGAATGGACCCATTAAAAAATGGAAATTATTTATGCAGCTTTTTGAGGCTGCAAGTATCTCCAAGTCATCTCTCCTTTTATCAGAGCTTGCAGTGAATGAAGAGCATCACAGATAAAACTTCTTTTTCTGTTTATGTTTGTTAAAGGATGAGTATCACAAGCTAGAAAATACAGAACATTTAGCACATTCTCCTCTTCTAAACAGGCACTGCTTCACTCATCCTTCCTCAAGATTCATTTTAGCCACTGTATCTTCCACTCACATTTAAAAGACTGAAAAAGTTAGAGACACTCAGGTGAAATACAAAGTAATGGATTTATGCTTTAAATGACACATTTATCTCTTCTACAAGAAGAGAGAATTGCTGAAAAGTGAAGATAGAAAGGGTTTGATTAAAAAAAAAGAAAAAAGTGCTATGTGGAAGAAAAACTGCCCTTTAAACACAGTACTGAGAGCATTTCACATGTGAGCTCACACACACAACACTCTGGTCGTTAAATAAAGCAAACTGCCACAGTCACACGGTAAAACAAACTTCATAGGGACTATACATTCAAAAAACCTACTAATGAGCAATACTGTACTAAAATGTAAACAACCACTGTGTCACAGAAGCCTGCCAGCTGGGACTGGAGATTGATGAACCCACTTAAGAGGAGTTATTGGCTAAAAGTCTATTATAACTGCTCACCTGAAATAGGCTGAAACAAAGAAAAGCCTATAAGTGTCTAAATTTAAATTTTTTTTTGTTCTTTAGACATTGATTTGCTTCCATTCTACAACATTAAGCAGGCAATTTCATAACAACTGAGTAAAAAAAAACAACAGGCATTACTTTAGCAGAACATGCAGAACATGGAGTTTTTCTACTTGGTTCCATTAACTTACAAGCAATTCAGGCCCAATGGAAACAAGAATTCTTTTCCAAAGTCAAGTCTGCAATCGTGGCTGATCACCGACATCCTTCGAGGGGTCCTGTCAAGGCATCCAGGCTGCTGTCTGTGTCTGAGGCCAGTGTTTGCTCTGTTGACATGGATGAAATGTCATTGATAGATGATGACTGGGAAGGACTGGTGTTGCTATTCACTGCTGCATCTGTGCTAAGAAAACCAAACATAATAAAATCTGAGGCAAGACAATATTACAGTCACAAATAACCATGCTTCTGGGCTGAGAGCAGCCCTTTGCTCACAGAAATCCTTAGAAAACCAAGGAAGTAATAAAAAAGGAGAAAAGCAAGCATTAAGGGCCCTAACACTCAAAAGCCAAGGTGACCTTTTAAGAGATTTTTATTTTTCTCCCTCTCTGTGGAAGAAAGGAAGGAAAAGCTAACAATGCATAGAGTGAAGAGTGGCCTGAGTGTCAAGAAATCCAACAGATATAGTTAATAAAAAACAGTACAATATCCTGATTACTGAGCTGTGAGAACAGCAGCAAACACAGGGATTCCACCATGGCCACAAATAGTTAGCACTGTTAAGTATTCTGAGAGAGTGCTGATGCTGTTTAACCCTGAGGAAAGGGGTTCATGCTGAGCCTCAGAACAGCATTCAGCACAGAGTTACCTGAGCACCAGGTGAGGTAACTGGTGCTGATAATTTCATTTCATGACTGAGCTCTTTGAGGACAAGGCAGGTCAGGGTGTGGGACACACAAGACCAGTGAAGTTTTTCTACAAGTTCAGAACAATTGAAAAACAGAGCACATGGATCTCCAAAGGCAGATCAGTCTCAAGAGTCCCAGACAACAAAAGCTTTGCCTACCTGGATTATTGAGCAGATTTCTTCATTCACAGCACTATGTGTGACAGTTACAGAACTACTGAAACAATGACTAACCTGAGGGCTGATCTTTTACCACACCATTCTTGCTCCTTTCTTCCCAATCCATTACTTCTTTGTATATTAATTCTTACGAAAGAACAAAAGAAAAAAGAGACAGAAAAGATCACAAAGGATTTGTATACAATTCACATTTGTATCAAGGTACACAGAAATGGTTAAAAGGGTCAGTCTGGAAGTAGAACTGTAGAGGTATTTGTTTGCCCTCTTTCCAGCCCTTTAGCAAACAGTAAGAATGCTACAGATTTTCTCAAGCATCACAGATATTAGGACTGTACCAAAACCAATATATCATATAAATAGCATAGCTGTCCTCTTAAAAGTAACAAATATCCCACTCCAAAATTTTATGTATACCTACAATGCAGTAAAATTAACTTTAAAAAAAAAATTAAAAAACAGGTCTGGATTCAAAATCTGATTTTATGTAAACCTCCCTGGAAATTTTACGTTGATAACAAAATTATACACAAATACTTATTCTTGAAGAACCATCTCCATGGGTGTATTGAGGAAAGTCTGAATATTTTGAAGAAGGGTTAAGAGTTAAAATATTGTATGAAAACCCTCATTTACTAATCAAGGACAACTTAGGATATAGTCACCTGAACAGCACCCAGAAAAATGCAGAGCTGTAACTTAAATCACAGAAGCTTGTCTATGTACCCTTAGTTTTAATGTAACTTAGATAACAGGATCTAAATAGATTAAGGACTCTTCAATTCTGAGTAACAGTGTTTACAAATGCATTCAATTACATTTAGCAGATCCATTTTACTTTTCCACCTTGCAGTAATCAAAGATGATTTGAAGCCTACCTGTGCAGGCATGCCCTAAGGATAATATATGTATAGATCAGCCAGAATCAATATCTGAAATTTATAAAGCTGTTTTACAAAAGCAAGCAGCTTTCAAAGTGGTCATAAAAGATGTCATTACCCTTGCTCTTGTGATGGCAGATGTTAAAATTTTAACTGCCTTACCATTCAATGGTTTTGACTAAAACTGTAAGGTGGAATTGATTTTAATACCACTGTTTATTCTTTTGTTTAAGTCAATAGTTAAATCTGTTTGGTCAATAAATAAGCAATGAGATTAGAGAAAAAAAAACCACACCAAAGGACTCTCCTGCTATTTATGATTTCTAGAACAAATGAACTAGTAAATATTGTCAAGAGATATGGCTTAAATAATGCACACTGAGAAGAGGCATGTTTCTTTTACAGAGAACTCTCTATCAAGGAAAAAACTATATAGATTACAAGCACTTAAAAACAAAAAAAAGGAAGGAAAAAAGAAAACTGCAGCATTTTGTTGAACAGACTTCAGAATGTTCCATGTATATATAAGCATTCACACACCTAGGTATGTATTCACTCACACAGCATGTTTCCATCACTGATTTCCTGTTGCCACAGGCAGGACTGCTTATTTGGAATAGAGGGTTCCAGTCTGTTACACAATCCAGCACATGCTGCAGACACACTCATTAATAACACAAGATACCACAATAAATGTAATTTGTCATGCTCACTTCTTACCTTTCCATTCTTCAATTGCATGTTCTCTTTCTTCCAATTGTGCATCATAGATTTGAGGTGGAGGCTACAATGGAAAGAAAAGTCTATAGTGCCTACTACATCTGGTTAACACACCCAATCTTAACTAAAAAAATCTAAAAATGACAAGGTTTTAGTATTTTTTACCTTCATTGTTGGCAGTTTATTCCCTATACTCATTTTACAACTCTAGAATCTGCTTTTAAGTCCTGCCTCACACTGAAAGGCTGTTTAAAAGCATCAACCAGAATTAAATTCATTGTAAGGCTTTACAGGGCCTTAGACCAAGTCCTTGTCTCAAAAAGCCTGGGATTGCCACCAAACAGACACATCTTTCTGTAAGCAAAATTATTAATATTAATAATTGTTAAAATATTAACAACCACTTTCAAAATTATATCAGCTCCCCACCAGCAGCTGTCCTTCAGGTGATTCTGCCCCTAATGCTCATCTGAAGGTTTCCTGTGTGACTCCTGCTAGCCAATGAGTTCAAAGCATGCTCTTGACTAAAATTAAAGGTATTTTTAAAGTTATTAAATTGGAATCTTAAAAATTTATTTTAATTGCAAACTTACAGCTTCTGCTTCAGCTGGATCATACCAGACAGTAATATAAGGATGACGTAAGGCTTCATCTACAGAAATTCTCTTGTCTGGATCTACTACAAGCATTTTTGACAATAAATCTCTAGCTTGGCTGGCTAGAAAGTAAAGGTGAAAAGAACACACATGTAAAAAAGCTGTAGAGTTTAATGTCTGACTCAGGAAATAAATACTGGGAACACAGGACACGCACTGCAAAATTTCACTTCTGTTCTACAGAATATAATAAGGTGGATTGTTGGTTTGGGGTGTTTTAAATTTTCTCAGTTATTATCTGAAGAGAAAGTATAATGCATATGAGCTGTATGCACATAGAAAAGGATGATCAGCAATAATTTCAATAAAAAGCATTACTTTTGGAGAACATTAAGTGACAGATACTAAATTATAAAATTAGGAGAATCAAACAGAATCCTGGGACAGGGGAAGAGTACGTATTTAGTAACTACTACTACAATCTGAGAACTTGCCATAAATGAAAGAAACTGAAAGTATGCAGCTTTTCATGCTGACACCTACTGCAATAAATATTTTTATTAGGCTTTAAGTGTGCTGCACACATTTTAAATTAACATCGTAGGAAAAAAGAACAAAAAAATTCTCCTTACTTTTTAACTTGTCACGATCAGATTCTGATGGAAATATCCAGTCTGGGAAGAGCTCTTCAAACTTAATACCAGGATATTTTGGCCTGTTTTCTACATAATTCCTCACAGTAGGCTGCAGTTTCTTCATGAAGTCTGCTGATGGTGTTCCTAATTGTTCAATAACTTTATTCCATTGATCAATATCTGCACCATATCTTTAGGAAAATCAGCTGAAGAATTTGAAATCTGCACTCCACAAAAATACCACTTGCAAAATCTGAGAAGTTAAATGGAAACTTGAACAGAGGACACAAAGATGAACTGCACTGTAGCATCAGCAGTATTCTGAGCTGCCATGCAAAAAGCTACACTGACACAAAAATAAGACTCAGATTTTGTATTCTGAAGGACAGGCTGGAAGTGCTGCATAATGCATTATGCTTAAGTATCTTTTTCTAATTATAATACTTTTCTAGAATCCAAAAGAAGCTTTATTTAGCAGTTGTATCCATAGCAAAACAGCTCTAAGGTCAGAAAAGAAAGGCTGCTGTGGAATCTTCTGAAGTGCAATGTAACATCAGGAACACTGAAGATTCTTGAAGGTGAAGAAAAATATACAAAGAACCCTAAAGCACAAATGCATCCCACCCAAAGGAAGGAACTTTGTACCTGTCTCCTAAGGAAATCAAACTTTGAGTTGGAGCATTTGGCAGGGGTGTCACTGGATGGTTGGGGGCTTTCTTGGTTGCTGTTGGGGTGGGGTTGGTTTCTTCTCCTTTTTCAACTACAGAAAAGGTCCAGAGGGGTTCTGAACAGGAAATCCATATTCCAGAAGGTTCTATAACAGGTTCTTTTGTTTAAGTGTATCAATCATGGTAATACTCACAGATAACTCTGTTCTTATAATTCAAAATTTAAATATTTTATAAGATTAGTATTTACAAGTCACAAATTGAAACTGGGCCTCTTGTTTCTTCAGGACTGTCCCTTCTTCCTCTCTCAAGGGAAGGCGTTTTCCCCATGGAGACACTTGTTACAGAGATACCAGAGCCTGCTCTGAACCAGCCCAGCTGGGGAAACAAAGATCATTTATCACACTCAGGAGACACTGCATTAATGGTCCTGATTTTTAAGTCAAGTCAGATCTACACTTTCCAGTTTTTCCTGATAAAAAGAATGTGCAATTCCAGCAGAGCCTATCCATTGACCTTGCAAACATTCATAGCTAAATTCACCATCTAGCACTTCAACCTATCCATTCTCATAGACAGACTATGCAACTAAGCAACAAATATGCTGTACTTTGAATTAAGATGTATTTAAAAAACACTGAGGTGCTTCTATTTCAGTTAGTGTGTCAAAAATAGTTATGAATATATGTATAGTCACCGCGCCATGCCAAGACTTTAGACTTCTAATACAAAGATTGAAAATTTTATTTGCTTATTGAATACATTCCAATGGAAAAGCTATACTAAAATCAAAATTAAGAACGGAGTTAACTGTCATGCTAAAACAAAGCACAGACAAAGAAAATTAACATACATCAGGAAATTTTGTTCCTAGCTGAGAAACTGATTTGAGATCTCCACCAATCTAGATTCAAGGAGATGCTTTTCCTTTGAGTAACAGTAGCCTGGTTAGTCAGATAATCAAATTAGAGTCCAGTTTACTGAGGCCTCAGAAGACTGCAGGGAAGAGCAGAAAATGACCCATCCCACTTTGGAGGTAAAAACAGGCAAAAAACAGTATCTCAGTTTCAAAGTGCTTTACAGATGGTAAAAGTTGAAAAAAGAAATTCTCAATATAGGATGGACTTAAAACAAGCCTCTTATCAGAAACCCAAGTGGGATTTCAGAATAAAGCAGGCAGAGTAAGCTCTGTGACTGACCTGGCAGCCTTGACACAAAGCCACTCTCCTTGTTCTAGAGATTTCAGGGTCAGGAGGAACCAGGCATTTAATCCATGCCAAGCCTATTTGTCTTTTGCGACTCTGGGAGAAGAGAAGTTGAAAACAGAGTCCCTTTTTACAATCACTTTTCCCAAGAAAGCACAAACACCCCTCGTGCTTTTTGCATTGGTCAGGCAATCAGTTTCCTTCTCCATATGGGCAGAAAGAACACCAAAAACACACGGCTGCTGCCAAGGTTTTCCACTATTTCACCTCAGGTGTCTACATTCCCTGATTTTTCTCCATTTCTCATTTCCAACAGCAAGTGGCAGTAACTCAGGCCTCCCCAGCACAGTCAGGAGCAGGTTCTGTGCATCCATCACCCTGGCAACACAGAGCATCTCATCTCACCCAGAGCACTGCTGCAAGTATCCCAGGAATTCTCATCCACCATCAGGGCAAATATAAATTACTGAATATAAGAGCAGGTTTTCCTGAAGATAGTCAAGGGCAAGCAGTGGGCAATATGCTGAGCTTGGCTCCCTCTAAATGCCCAAATAGTAAGACATTTTAAAATTTAACTTTAAAAAAGCAGCCAAACAAAAGAAACCCCAAACATAATCAACAAAAGGAAAGCTTCATGGCCATGCACAGCAGCACTGTCCATAAACCACCCCACCAAGATATTCCTGCAGCTGAAGGTGACAACCTGACCCACGCAGTGATCACTCAGGAAAAGCTTCAACAACACAAACAGTTTTTAGTATCTCACATTGAAGGGAACTGAAACTCTTACAAGAAGAAAAATCCCTGTAAGCACAGCTATGTACTTCCCTATCAGAGGAGGAGACTCCTTGAAACAGACTGGTAGAGCTTCAGTGGTCCTGAGTGAATCACAAATGGTAACTTGTATATTCAACAAGTACAAACAAAATTTCCTTCATTTACTCATGAATAAATCAAAATAGCCCATGCTAAAAACATGCAGGTGAAAGACACACAACATCCATGAAGAATTGTGTTAGGTTGGTCTGAAGGCTTCAAAAGATAAAATAATAAATATAGAAAGGAAGAAAGGTAGAAAAAAAAACTTATTTAATGTTTAATCATTTTACTACTAAATAATGTATGATCAACTGTTGAAGATTAGTGTCATGAAATTTAGCATTAAAATTGGAAATCCTCCTCTATAAGATACACAGGTATCTATGAACAGATACCTGATGTTGTAGTGGTGGTTGCTCCTTGCTGATGAGCAAAAATATTATATTGGCATCAAAAACTTGGAGCACAGTTATGAAGACAGGCTGCCCAGAGAAGCTGTGGCTGCCCCATCCCTGGAAGGGTTCAAGGAGGTTGGATGAGGTTTGAAGCAACCTGGGATAGTGGAAGTTGTCCCTGCCCTTGGCAGGGGGTTGGAAAGAGATGGTTTTTAAGGCTCCTTCCAACTCAGCTCTTCTGAGATTACATATCTATGAAATCTTGGTCAAAAACTTTGGAGAGAGAAATGGAAGGATAACAACCTTATAGAAAAAGTAAGTCCAAAATCAAATTTTCATAAAATGGGAAAAAAAAAAAAAGAATCTCCAGAAAGTTTTTATTTTTATGCCAAATAAGAATAATAAAAGATCTCATGCAGTGTGCTTGCCATTAGGTCACTTTTGCCCAGCAAGCATTAATGAACAAGAAAAAAAAATCTGATTAAAACTCAAAAATTTGTGCAATAAAAAGAAATTAGTGTACTGTTCAAACAAATAAGCAAAATCCATGCATAGATAAGAAGTAACTTTGTAGGCTTTTGCTTAAAACACTTACCTACAAAGAACAAGAGTAAAAAAACAGGCTTTTTTCTATTTTTCAGACCTAGCAGTATCTGTCTTTTAAAATACAAAAGCTCATAACATATTGAATTCAACCACTATAAATTACATGAAATGTAGTCTACTAAGAAAATAAAATGGAAAGCTCAACAATTTGGTTAATGACACTAATTTCAAAGAGTACAGTGGATCTAGTAAAACATATTATTGAAACTATTGTTTATATTTTTATACAGATCTAAATAATTGTGTTTCTGTTGGAAGTGGAATGGGATTCAAGGATGACTAGGGAAGGATACGATCAGTGCCTTGGAATATCACACAACCTTTCACCAATTCTCCCATGATGCACCCAACTGACCAGATATCAACTGAAAATAAAAGTGAAATGATCAAATTATGGAGTATCATGAACAAATGTGAGAAAAACGAACAAAACCATCTGCATCTACAGGAAAACACAGCAATGTGGAAAACCAAACTGCTCACATGAATTTTCAATCATATCAACACCAACTGGCTGTTCCTGAATTTTGTATTTTGTAAAACATAGTCAGTGTTTACACTTGTAAAATGACCATGAAGAAGGATACAATCTCTTCCTGGGAACAGGACTTTATGGAGGACCATTTCTGCCATAATGCACCCAACAGACCAGATATCCACTATCATATGTTAGGTACAACAAGGACAAAAAATTAAAGAGATTTTTTTTTAAATACCGCAATTCTTTATTTGAAGGCTCACACTGTATTCCCACAGTCCTGCAGATAATTTCTTTTTGTCCCAACCAGAACAATCTCTGCTGAAGTTCCAATCTACATCAGAACTTGCTGTACAACAAGCTGCCTTCTGCACCAAATAAAGTGTTTTATCATTATCAAGGTCCCACAAGTCCCTTGTTTTATGCAGCCAGAATTACAGATACACAAAACCATGGCATCCACAAGCCCTTGTGATAAAGCAAAGAGCATACAAGTCCTGTGCTAGTAAAAATCAGCAGGCAAAACCCCCAATAATGCAAGGACTATTTCCTTGGCAGCAATTTTATTGGCTGCATGTTCAATATATTACAGCTGTGCTGGTTTTAATAACATAACACCCAGCCTCTTTGAGCACTATGCAGACTTAAGAGACTATAAGACGTGGTTTATGGTAGGGATCTGCAGCATATTTTAATAATTAGAGAGCCAAAAGGGGACACACTGTCAAAAGAAGATGTTTCAGAATAAAATTACAGTGATTAAAGGGTTTAATATTTATATATTGATCTTTTGGTTTGGGTTTTTTTTTTATACCAGCCAGTATCAGTGTATCAACAGTTTTTTTGAGAATAAAAAACATGGCCAAAAAGATAACAGGCGAATATATGACAAGATATAACTATAGCAGGGGGGAGGGAGCAGTTACTGATAAATGGAAAAAAGCACACAGAACAAAACATTATTATATTCTCAACAAAAATTACACTGCAATAATTTTCATTTCCAATACTATGATTAGAATACTTTAACAACAAACTCGACAGGGGGAAAACAGCCCTCCCTCCCCTTTTTAAAGCAGTTAATGTTCCAAGAGAGACATACTTTAGACAGAAGATTTAAAGAATTACTCCAGTAACTTACCATTCTCTTTATATCCCATTCCCAGGATGACCTCTGGTGCTCTGTAATACCGTGTTACTACATATGGAGTCATCATGAAGTTAGTACATGCTGTTCTTGCCAGTCCAAAATCAAGGATTTTTAGTGTGCAATCTGATTTTACTACTATGTTGCTGGGTTTCAAATCCTAACAAGAAATTACTTCAGTTAAGGAAGGATTAACATACAGAACAATACCCACACACCCCCCTCCATAATCAGGATAAGCCAAAAAATTCACTTTACTAACAACTGCATTCTCCTGCACTGGTGGATGTGCTTATTTATACAACCCCCTCCCTTCCTCCCTGATTCACAAAAACTGTGTTCACAAAGAGTATTGTTAATGATCTACTACTACCTACTCTGTGGATGATACCAGCTGAGTGGAGATGCTTGATCCCACATAGCATTTGGTAAAGAAGATAAGACATTCTTTCATGATCCAATTCCATATGAATAACCTGGCACAAATTTGCATCCATCAACTCCATAACCAAGTATCTAAAACACAAAAAAGAAAGCATTAAGAAAACTCAAGTCCTACTTTTCACGTGAGGTTTAATCTTAGCATAAGAGATATTTAAGAAAAATCACCTCCTTTGCTAACGTAAGTGTCAAAAAGCCAATTATGAGAAATCCCATGCACAATCACAGTTACAAAGTAAAATTATCTATTCAAAAAGTCCCACTATTAAAAGTTAAGTATTTAATATTCAATCACAAATATTAAAATTCCACTAGTTTTATAAACAGTAATACAGAGAATAATTCTATCTTTAGGCATCATGAAAAACTAAGACTGAGTGAAGTTGATGAAGAGATTGCATATATTGCAACATAAATGCTCTCTTTTGCTGTATTTTACTCTAAAAAATATGAAAATTAGGCTAATCAGAGTGAAAACTAATAATCATAAAATAATTTTCAGTTGTCATCTACTTACCCTCTTCAGACACAAACACTCCCTCATTTACCCAAGCAGCCTATTCACAAACCAAACCAGCACATTCACTGGAACCTAGGGACATCCCACCAATCAAATGGCCATGAATCCTTCCTAGAACAATTGATAATGCTTGAATAAAAGAGAAATATATTGAGTTCTGAACTGAGGCCAAAATACTCTTGTGCTGATTGACTGGTACAGTAAAAAATTGCTCTCACGTTATCCAGACCAAGTCGTTATCCTGAGGTGATCCATGGAGCTGAAGGACCATGCACACAACCCTGATGCAAGTGCAAGCAAAGTATGGCAAACTGATGAATAAAAGGTAAATGTCCCCTTTTCACTGCCACTTCAGCTTTTAGCTACTCTTGATTTTCAAAGCATGAAGTCTGTAGGATACTGGAAATCCATCTCTAGGGCTTGGGCCAGTATTTGTCAGAGAAAATGAAAAAGAATCTAGTACTTACACATCCTGAAATTCTTCTAGTGACTTCTGTGGTGTAAATACATTTAATAAACTAATAATCTATAAAATAAAAACAAACATTAGAAGAAACTTCTTCTTTAATTCACATGAAACTCCACTACTGCAGAAGTTACTATGCAAAATAAAGTGCAGACTGTTACTATATACACAATTTGAATGTTACTCGGCTGCACTTAATTCACATATGCTGAAAAACTGCCAATTCAGAAATAGTTCCAAATTGCAGCATGTGTGCCAAGGGAAGCAAGACAGAACAAAATCACTTCTTTTTTTTGTTTTTTTTTTTTTTAAGTTATATGACACCTTTTAGCTCCCTCCCCAGCATCTGAAATATATCCCATTTTCCCTCATAAATAATAATCTCTTATTTTAAATCACATGCTGTGCAAGGAATTTTAACCAAGGCTGTCCAACCCCACGTGCACAGAGGTGCCCCATGCCATCCCATTAAACTTAGATTATGATGTACTATTTCCAGAACTGCTAAAATTGCTGTACTGCCATCTTTAATAACCACCTTGCTTTTATTCTGCTACATCTGGGCCTCACCAAAAGTTTACTTAAAAAGCAACCCTGTGAGGCTAATTGACTGCAGGAACTTTGAGATAACTGCACAACTTCAATGACCCCCCAATGTTTCTGTTCATGTTAGTACCAGCACACAGCAGTCACATAAACCTGATACTCTTGTATTTGAATGATGAAGTATTGACATCAAGGCTCACTTTAGAGAGTTTAAAGATTTCAAAATTCACTTTTGTAGACAGTGCTACAACCCTGAAAACCCCACCAGTTAAACACCAGTTAATAAAAATCTTGCCTAAGCTCAAAAAATTTAAATACAGTGAAGTTACAATGGTCAAACCCACAAACCATCCCAGGGCAACACAGGCTTTTGCTGCACATGGCTTTAAAAGGGCAAAAGCAACAAAGCAAGGCCTGGTCTCTAACACTGACACTGATGGCAGCCCTGTACCAACCACACTACAAAAACCTCCTCCCCTTGGTACTTCAGACCCCAAGCAGCTCACCCAAAGACTGAGCCATACATTGTGGAGAACTGCATTGCCCACAGCAAATCTTTCCAGCCCCTCACTATTTCCATTCCTCTGGTTGCTAACAGCAAGTGAGAGAGCAAATCCTAAGCTTTTTTGATAACTCAGAGTAAGGAGAGAAACACAAAGCCCGACTCACATTTTTGTGATTGACGCACTTTAAAAGAACGAGCTCTCTGTAGGCCCTCTTGGCGTGGGTTTGGTTCTGAAAAGGACGACTCAGCTTCTTCACAGCAACATTGATTCCAAGCACTGTATCAAAGGCAGCACTGGAAGTGTTCAAAGACAAACAAGTTATAGTCTGTTTGAGGGAGGAGGGGGTAAAAGGGAGGCAGAAGTGAGGAAGGAAAGAAATCAAGATTTAAGACAAAGTATATCCACTGACCTGTTGGTACTACACCTAATTTTAATTCAGAAAAGAAACATCCTTTAAAAACTACACAACCTTTCATAAACACAAGTCAGTCAAACAGAAGCACTGACATTCATCAGAGGGCTTCCTGCTCTCCTTTTTGTCTTTAGACTGAAACTGCTGATTCAAGATTCACACCCAAAATTGCAAGATCTAAAAATATTTTTGGCTTGTTTAAAATCAAGAAGCATTGCAGCTGCCTAATCTGTACATTCGGAATATTTTTTTTTACTTTTTTGCTAAATGACAATCATTTAGTATTTGCAGCACAAATTTCTCTGCTGAAGTAGAGTCACAACAATGCTTCCATGATCCCTTCTGCACAGATCAATATTCTCCTGTACATGGATAGTTTGCAATGATAAAAAAATGCAGTGACTAGCAGAAAATTGCAATCGTCGTCTGCTTCTGGGTGGAAAAAGTGCATTGAATTGAGAAATAAGGAAAACTCAGACTGAAGGGAGGAATACAAGAGATTAAAAGTGACCATGACCTGTTTTTCACTTGTATTTGTTGCTTCCCTCTGCAGTTTGAGGTCAAAGTTTAAACTTGTTTTAATAGCTGTAAGAATCTAAAGCTAAAGTATCTGTATAAACAAAGCAAGACTAAAGTGGGAATAGTCTTCACTAGTAAACAGACTATTTGGGGAAATACATATGAATTCCTAGCACATGCTACTCAGGAGTTCCAGGCCTTAAACAGTTTCAGTTTTAAATAAGGATTCCCACAGTACCCTATTTCCATTTAATGTTCCTTTCATAGAGTAGGAAAGAATTCTCATTCACATTTTTTCCAAGCACATTTAAGCTCTTTGTGAGCTCCTTTCCTCTCTCATCAAGTTATATGTGACACCAGACTTAAAAGGGCCATCACACTACAATACTCCTAACAAAAAGTACAGCTTTCCTGTGAGAACAACAATACTCAAATTATAGCAAGTTTTCCAGCATAAAGTCACTGCTTTCCCTCCTGGAAAAAAGCAACACCACCACAAAGCAGGGCTCATCCAGGAGATGTGTTTTCTTGGTACCTGTCTCCAATTTGAACCAGTGTGCCACTTACACTAAAGACTTGCTAGCATTTATTTCAGCTTAGCTCTGTGAAATGCACAAGTCATTACTGAATGTTACAATCAGTCCCTGATTTAAAGCCTTTATGCCTGTGCAAGAGGAAACACAGAGAGGGAGGAAAGCAAAGATAGTTGGAGAAACTATTTTCCTCTCAAACATGAAAGCCCTGATATTTCAGTATTCACCCAAAAGATGTTACATGTAAATTATTTTTTTGTATGTTAATGCCCTTAATGTTTAATGTCTTCCATATGTTAATGACAATACCTGTGAATTAGTATCAAACCAGTAACCAACAGGGCCTGCATGAATTAGCTGTAAATCACAGGGCAGCAGTGGATAGAGGAATAATTTTGTGGGAATTGTCCCTCTGTGATCTGACAAATCATACATATGAGAAGCCTCAGCCTAAGCACATATGAAGAACCCCACCTGAACCTCTTATTTTGGAGATTGACTAGAAAATTAAGAAAATCAAGGACAAGAAAGGAAAAAAAAAATATAGCAGAAAGCTAATGAGAAAAGTTATTTTGATTCAGTCCAAAATAGATTACCAGACTTCAGATGTATTAACTATTAACACTTAGGAACAAAGAAGTGCAGTTAGTTAAATATGTGTGCTTTGTACATAAAATACAAAAGGTATATCCAGTTTCTCTTCTGGCCTGTGTTCAGTGTGAGTTAGAAATATCCTCTACATGACAACTGAATTACTTTTTCATCTTCCTCAAGCTCTCATTTACCATTTTTCCTAAGTATATGTTTTAAAAGCTACTTATTTTCCTACATTTTAAGACCAAAGATAAAACTACATGAAGCAATACCAATGGAGCTTCCCATTAACATAATGAGAAAAAAAGGCAAATTTAGACCTCTCCTAGCGGAAGTGACACAAGTGGTATTAAAAATTTCTCACAGAAGAAATGAAATCGAGACAGAAAACTCCAAAAGAACTTTTCCTATTTTGTATATTAAACACAGGATGATTTAAAAAAAAATCACATCTGTGTGTTACCCTAATGACTTCACAATTTTTTCAGCCAAACATAGCATGATAGCACTCATCTTACACTGAGATTTCTACATATGACTTCCTAGTTTTTTGTATCTTTCCCTTGCATAAAGATTTTGGCAGAAACTAAGCTGTTGCACCTCGTTCAACTTGAGCTATTCCACAGGAAGATGAAAATGTATGCAATGTTTCACTCTGTTGTACCATAAATCAAGTAGTTTCAAAACAAGTCAATAAATCAAATAATTTCTTCTTTCTCCCAACATGCTGACCTTAACACTACCTACATTGCATTCTGAAGCAGAGATCCAGTCAAAGTAATTTGGCTTAAAAATGCTCTGCTTCTAATGAAAGGAGAAACACTTTCAGGCAGTCCAAATTCCTGCACACCATCTAAACCAACTCTGAGAACACCAACACCTGGAAAATGTCAGTACCACACTAAAGCTTTCCCCAGTCCTAATGACCAAGATCTAGGACCCCCTCATCACCCAACCCACTGAAGAAGAATGAAATATGGTGTTCTCATTTTGATTGTTTGTCACCTATCAACTGGGCAAGAGGGGTAGCTAAAAAATTTTAAAATAAAGTCATGGTCTCACAGAAATGCACTCTTTCCCTACTTATATAACTGATTATGGTTATGGAAAGGCCAAGAAGACATGGGCAGGTGCTGTTAAGGAGCTGTTCACAGTACATGAGTCATCACACTTATTCTGCAGATTTTATAGATGAAGACACACTGCAGGCTGGATTCAGAGCACGAACAGCCCACCATGTGTTGTGATGAAGTTAATATCACAGAGTTCCTGAGTACATCTGTTTGCTCCCCTCTTTATGGAATGAAAACCCACATCAATAAACATTTCTGCTGTTACCAAGTAAGTTTTGCCCAACAAAATATGGGCTGGCACTAAGCTGTGCAGAACAGATTGCTGCAGTCCAAAAAACATTTGAAAGTGTTTACCTTTAGCTGGCCCAGAGGTGTGGTGCCATACAAGAGACTAAGGTTCAGGATCAGCCTAAGGACTCCCATGTCCTGGGCCAGAGGAGGCTGGACACAAAGCTGGGGTGACACACCAAGGGAGAGCCGGCCAGCCCAGCCCCTCACACAGCATCCCTTTCTGGTTAATCCATGGAGTGACAATGACACTGATTTGCCTCATCCTGCCAGTTAATGGCAAGGCACTGCATTGATGGCTCCTAGAAATGGACAGGAGTGATTGGGAATAAAAGAGGGGGAAGAAAGGGGGGCCACGATGAAGAAACGAGTAAAACCCAGAATCTCTTACCATTGTCATACCTTACACTGCAATATCACAACTACAAGGGCAATGGGAGAACTAGAAACAGAAATAAAGTGGTTAATGAGAAAGGAAGGAATTTGCTGACCATTCTAATTTATGCAATTATCCAAATATTAATTTTCCCTAAAAACAGAACAAAAAAAAAAATAGTTTTGCACATGAACTATATAGCAAGCAATTGGTTTAGAATTTATTTAGTCCATAACCCTGTAACAAGAGAATTTATTATCAGTGTTTTATGTTCTGGTATCTCTATCAGAAATACATGCAAACTTTGCTTTATATTTATAGCTTTCCATATTTAAATAAAGTATTTATTACTCACCAAACAATGCCCTGTGCCCCTGATCCTATGGGCTTCAATTGCTGGTAACGTTTTAGCACAGTGAATGTTGAATCTGCAACTTGAACACTGTAAAACTGACTATCACATTTACTGTCAGTCATGGTGTAGTGTCATGTAGTTTTCTCTCTCAGGGACCTGGCAAAGTTTTCAAGATCTTAAAGAAAAAGAAAGAAAACAAATGTTCAATATCTCACTGATTTCAGGCAGACAAGATGGGAAATATTATACATATTTTAATACATATGAATTTTTCAGCAGCACACCATTAAACAAACATTCTTTCAGTTTTGTGCATTACCACTGCTAATGAAAAATACTTGCAGACAGACAGCAATTACAGCTTTCACAGCTTTAAGGGAATGCATGCTCCTACTCCAATCCCTCAAACAAAAAGCATCTAAGTAAACAACTTTAAAAACAAAATCACCCCTTCCCTGATCCAGACCTATAGCAACACATTCTCCTTCCCATTTTATACACACCACAACACCCTACACTGTCAGTGTCCTTGTAGTATTACAGAATAAGACTTTTGTGCTACAGTTTAGAAGAGACTTTCCTGCCACAATAGAGTGTAAGTTAAATTCATCTGTCAAGAATGACTTAGAGGTAAGTAATTACATCAGAGAGCACAGTAATGGACTCAACCTCTTTAGCTCTGAAGTGCTACAGTAACGAGAGCACAGACCAACAGTTTTCCTGGGTGTCCATCCCTCTTCCAAACCTTACAAGAAAATTACCTCAGTAATTACTGAAAAGCTCTCTAACAAATTCTCCCCTTTATAATTTTGCATTCACTATGACAGATAGTGCCATTAGAGCCCAGAGTGATTTGCACAGGCAAATCACTTGAAACTTGTTCCTTAAAACAGGAAATACAAGCAGCCCCTTCCCCCAGAGCAGCTGTGCTCTGTGCTGTCTGCTTTGGTTACAGAAAGAACAGCTCGTCTCTCTCTTGACTGGCCCCACCGAATATCTGTGAGCCAAAGCAAAACAGAAAAGCCTCAAGAGCAACCCAGACACCCAGCCTAAAAGGGCACAAAGCCACACAGATAACTTTTGGTTGCTTCAAGAATTAGAATTTGGATTTCTCTATTTCTCAGTGCACGTAGGAGGGAGCAGCATCTTTTCCATGTTCTAAGTCAGCAGACAAATTCAAGGAACCTGCAGCAAAATAGGTGGAAGGCCTCCAAGCCCTAGTAAAGAGTTTAAATCAAACTGCATTAGTCTTAAGAGATCCTCAAGAAATGTCTAGAGTCCCTTTTAATTTTCTAGTTTCTCAAAATCTATGCAGTATTTTAACAGGCAGACATTCAATTGGGTCACCTCCAGCAGCAATTTAGACAGTCAGTTTACGTGACACTTCCTCTTAGAAGCTTTAGAAAAAAAATGTTGGCTAACGACTTTCTGCCTCTGTCACAGGGAGCAGGAAGAAAAAGTTATCTCCTACACAATGACATTAGAGGCAGTCAGATGCAGTTCCACAGCCAGCTAACACTAACATGAGACCAAAGGATGCCTCAAGGGCAGCTCCCAGACCGTCCTAGTACATCCCACTCTTCTTTCCGACCTCTTTCATTATGCTAAAGCTATGCACTCTGAGGTACCAAGTGTTTTGATGAACAGTTCCTGAGCAGCTATGGTATTTTCACTGAATCTTCAATATTGTAAATGTAGAAATCTCAGAAAGGAAGAGCTGGAAGATCAAGATTCTCCCTCTGCAAGTACTTGGAGACAAAACCAAGAGTACAGATTTTGCATAAATTGGGTATCAAGTTACAGGATATCAACTTGTTAGCTACACATGAACTATGCTGCAACTCCTCAGTAGTTAATGAAACACATTTCTGTAACAGGGATAAAGAAATACGAGAAAACGAAATTATCCTGAAAAACCTCTTCCTTTCAGAATCATTGTCTGCACAAAGCCACCTTTCAAAAATCACTTGGAGATGAGGATAAGCTCTTTAGAAAAGCCCCAAAGAGAAGTGGGGCATCAGAACACACAAGTTTTATGTATTTCAACCCATTTTCAATTCTCTGTGCAAAGCATCTCTCCAGGAGTCCTGACTTTCACTCGGGCTTCAAGTTGCTTCAATGCATCAGGACATATATTACTTCAGACATACACACCAATGTAAAATTTAGGTGCCATGGGATTGTAGCTGTTCACAGTACTCTAGATAATCCATTCTGGGGGCAAGAGCCCCCAAATAAAAATAGATTTCCTGTTGTGCAAGTAAGAAGTATATCTGTCAAATAAGTTTCTAAGTACTTACCTGTTATTCTCCTACTAGAAAAACAACCAAAACATCAAAACTGCCAGTAGTAGGCTTATACACAATTCCAGTGAGAAATCTTTAGAAGCTGAAAGCAACTGCACTATAGAATACATCCTGTATTAAACAGTCACTTCCCTAAAATACATTTATTAAAATAGCAACTTACTATTAACCAGATCTGTTCTCTGGATATCTTTCAAGTCAAAAGCTTATGAAACAGACTGGGAACACATTCCCAGGGTTGTTTTGGTTACAGAAATGTTATTACAGACAACGAAACACAAGAACATGAAGCTCGGCCTGACTTTTAAGCCTTAAGCTAAAATTCTACTGTTGACAATATTAGCAGTGAATGTATATATACAAACACATGAAAACATATGGGAATCCTGTGCAGAAAACCTCCCCCAATTCTCTTACCTTTGCAAAAGCACTTCTAATTTAGGTGTGCCCTTTTAAGGACTATCATCCAATAGTGTCAAGGGGTGTTTTTTAATCTTTACAGCAGTATTTATCAAAAGATAAGATTCCATCTACAAAATCACAGTGAGTTACACCTCACTCCTCTACTCATAACCTTTAGAACGCAAGTATAGATCACTAGCTGAGCAACGCCTAAGGATTTCAGCAGTTTAGAGGTAGTTTGCAACTGGAAACTCTTGGAAAGTAGTCCTTTTTCTTTAAGCAACCGACATTACTACAGCCCAAACGAAGCTTTCACCACTGCTTGTTATAGTATCATTCAGCCGCTACACACAGACGCAAACAGAAAGGATCTCAGAACTCTGCCAGGGCAAGCTGGTGTAAAGAGAGAGAAAGTTTAAACATGCACGTGCTGTAAGCAATTTCGCTGTTTATGCAAGAACCGAGCAAAAAGAGCCTTCCCACATCTTTCCTAAAACTTCTGCTAAGAAATCGCTTCGGCTGCAGAGAGCCCGGGCTGGCGGCGGCCGCTCCGCGCGGGACCCGCAGCGCTCGGTGCTGCTCCCCGGCCGGGACGGGGCTCCGGGGGCCGAGCGCGGGCCGGCCGCACACGGGCACCGGGGAGCCGGCACGGAGCGAAAGGGGAGCAGGACGAGCAGAGGCGGCTCCCGCGGGGCCAGCACTGCGGCACGGGCAGAGCGGGGGGCTCGGTCGGAGGAGGAAAGGCCCGGCCCTGCCGCTCCCCCGCGTCCCGGGGGCGGGGCCGGGCCCGG